>SRMA01027109.1:241930-425412 GCA_007224835.1 Danionella cerebrum | reverse complement strand
ATAAATAAATAAATAAATAAATAAATAAATAAATAAATAAATAAATAAATAAATAAATAAATAAGATCTAACATGGGTATGCACAGGGGGGTGGGGACTGCTGTTTTAATCATCAAAGAGTAAAAGTAATTATACTACATCATTGATTCAATTAATTTAGATATACCTGAGGTGATTCAGGCAATTTTACGGCTTTGTTAATAAAATGTAATTTGTTGGTGTTTTTTTAAAACATTGAAACATACTATAAAAAACATAAACATACTATGAAACATAACTATAAAACATTCCAAAATCTGTTCTGTTAATCAAAGATTTGTGATCCAGTCAAATTAAATTTGTAAATCCACAAAGATTATCAACATTCATGTGATCGCAAACTTGAAATTTTAGATCCTCAATGCAAAATGGGAAACCCACGGTTGTTTTGTTTGTCCCGAGTCAAGAATCCCTGGCCACGTGCTTGTGCTGCCGTGTCTAATTGGACAGGATATTGTCATGTGAAGTCACAGCGAGGTAGTTCACGATCCCGTGCACCTTTTAAGAGCATCAGCAAGTGTGAAAAGCAGTGATTACTGTAAATGGCCTCATTGTGCCTCCACACTGGCTTAGTTGTGCTTGACTGAGCTGAGAGATGGTAACAGAGGAACGGAGGGGAAAGAAGATAGAGGGGATGAAAGAGAGAGAGAGAGAGAGAGAGAGAGAGAGAGAGAGAGCTGGTAACAGTATGGCATGCACTACACTGCTGTTTATCTCTGGTTAACACTGTGTTGGTGAATGCGAAAATTAAGATAAGGCTTTGAGTAATAACTTCAGTTTCAATAATTTACTCTTGATTCAGCATTATATATACTTATACTAAGTTAAATGTGTATTAATATAATATAGTATTAATATTTATAAATACATAATAATATATAATCAGCAAAACTAAGGAAACCCCCCCCCCCTCATTGATACACCCCATATTGACAGATAAACACAGACATGATGACATTTTGTTAAAACATAAATACAGATATATTACAGGCCCTTTGCTCAGTATTTCATTGAAGAACCATTTTCTCAGTGTACAGTCATAAGATGCGCACCTGGATTTGGGAACCACCTGCCATTCCCTCTTGCACATCCTCCTCAGTTCTGTTAGGTTGGAGGGTGAGTGTTGGTGGACAGCCATCTTGAGGTCACTCCTTAATTAGGTTGACGTCTGAGCTCTGGGTGAGTCATCCAAGAACAGTCATGAAGTTGTTGTGAAACCACTCCTTCATTATTTTAGCTGTGTATTTAGGGTCATTGTCTTGTAGGAGAATAAACCTCCTGCTCGGTAAATCCCTGTACAAGTCATCGTCCCCATCGTGATTGCAATCAGTCATACTGTCCATGCTCTGGAAAAAAATGCTGCAACCATTATGCTTCACTGTTGGGAGTATATTGGACATGTGAGGGGCAGTGCATGGTTAATTCTGAGACTGCTCAGAATTAAAACCAAAAGTTCTATCTTGGTCTCATTAAATCAGTGAATCTTCAGGCGTTTTTTTCTTTTTTTGCAAACTCCTTGTTTGCTTTCTTGTATCTTTCACTAAAGAGAGACTTCCGTCTGGCCACTATGCCAAAATGCCCAGACTAGTGGAGGGCTACAGTGATCTTTGGGTGTTCTCCCCCGATTGCTCAGTGTGGCTCGGTGAAGGGTTCTGTTTGGCCCAAACATTTTCCATTTAAGGTTTATGGAGGTCACTTGAGAAGCTTAAGTGCAGCAGGATTTTTGCAACCTTGGTCAGATCTGTGCCCTGCCAAAATTGTCTCTGAGCTCTTCAGAAAGTTCATTTGACTTCTTGATTTTCATTTGCTCTGCTTGCATTGAAAGGTCTTATATAGACCGGCATGTGGCTTTCCTAATCAAGTCCAATCAGTTTAATAAAACACGGTTGAACTCAAACGAAGGTGATCAAAAGACAGAACCTGGGTTAAATATATGCCTCACAGCAAAAAGTTTTTCTATTTTAATGCATTTCCAAAAAGCAGAACAACTCTGTGTTTTTCTGTTGTTTTTGTGTGTTCTTTATTGGGGGATTTTTGACAAATTCTATTTGTGTTTCTGTTGCCACATTGTTACAGCTCCATCTCAAATCAAATCGTGTTTCTCCTGTTAACCAAACACAGAGAGGTTCATTGTGCTGGAAGAGTGCCGTCCGCTAGGCAATGAAACCAGCAGTGAAACAGCTGAACTCACAGAGAGCAGTCTGCGATTGCTTCTGTCATCATCAGCCTGCCTACAATATTTGTGCTCTGATAAATGATCCAATTCAATCAGAGCCCCATGCAGTTTGCTCTGTGTAGGTATTTGTGCGAGCATGTGTGTGTTTATGAGGACATTGAGGGAGAAAAGAGAGAGAAGGCAAATTTACATCCCTTTATTAAACCTCACAATTGTCTCAAGAAATGTTGGAACTATAAATTCAGTTGGGGGTTCAATTTAGTACATCAAAACAAGTCTCTTCTCTCTGCTCATCTGAATGGGTTGTTTGGGGGTGGAGAAAGATTCCAGCAATGTCATGGAGGTTAAACTAAGATCTGACGCACTCAAAGTGCTCCCAGCATGCATAAAACTATGCAAACCCCCCAAAACCTCATTAAATGTTGCATTTATCAATCACATTATTCTTGTGCATCATAATCATTTTCAACATAAATATTGCTTGTAGTGGATCTTGCACCAAATTGCAATTAAGAGTAAGATTAAGGAATGATGTAAGGTTTTTCTCGTTTATATTTGTTTATTTGTCTGTCTGGTGTATTCATCTGTTCTTTCGTTCAAGGCCCACCACACCTTTGCATGCTTTTTTAGCATAGAACATTGAAAAGTGACCGACACGTAGTGGCTATAGTTTGGAGTGTGACGAGTGCAGCACACTTACATGTACATAACAAAAACAACAGACTTCTGATCAGACCTTAAAGCATTATTTTCTCATTTATAATCAGGATTTTTGAGGCTACATCAGTTTGTATCTGTGTGGTAAAACAGATCTTAGCAGCAAGTAACTTAATCGTCAAGTATCATCTCTCATTGCTCTACTGCATACATACAACTACCCTCAAGTTGTGCTCTGACACAGACACTCAATTAAGGCTCATCCATCCCAAGATGATGTGTAAACAAACCCACTTTTGCTTTTGGGGTGAAGTGAAGTGCCTTTTCTCACTTTTGCCTCTAATGGGGTCCCTTGGTACAGCAAATGTCATCAGCTCTGAAATAGATGGACCCCTAACCCCTCAGGATCAACACACTCATCCACAATGAGTTTAATAAAATAATAATAATAATAATAATAATAATAAAACACATGACCGGTATATAACTTTGTGGTGAGTTTGACGGAGTCAGATGGAACATGAAAACTATTCATTTATTTAGGTGAAAAACACAATACAATATTAGCTAATTAATTAATTAATTAATTAATTTTAGTATAACACATACTACATTAACTATTTATTTATTTATTTATTTATTTATTTCAGTAAAAGACACTAAATATAATAACAGAATATAATTCATTTATTTATTTATTTATTTATTTATTTATTTATTTATTTATTTATTTATTTATTTATTTCAGTTGAAGAACACCATAATAACAGTTCATCCATTTATTTCGGTGAAAAAAAAGTAATTTTTTTATTTATTTCAGTAAAAGACATGATATAATAACATTTGTTTATTTAATATTTGCTTATTTATAAGTATAAAAAAGCCTTAGTAATATAGGCTGATAGTTCTAGATAAAATAGGTCTGATAGACTTAAAAAATGCTTATTGTTTTGCAGATAAAAGACAAAAAAAATACTGTTTGTTTGCACTTGTTGTTTTTTTCTGTATTTTAATACTTTTATTCTTGGAGGCTGATGGCTTTTTCTTGATTTCTCAGTGATTTTCAACTGAGTGGAAGAATTATCATTGCCTGCATCAAACCCACAACAATGCCCACATCCTCTTTATTCTTTTCCGCTGAATTGACACCATTAATCAAGGCAGATCTCATTAGGATGAAGTTGGGGAACTGGAGAGACCTTGAGCAGTCGTGTGCCCTCCCTCTCTCCTCAATGCCCTCTCACCCTGACATCCCCCTGAACATTTTTCTTAGCTTCCTCTACTTTTGCAAACCTTTTGTGCTTGCTTGGGTTTCTTTGGTTTAAATGCACTGACAAAAACAGGCAGTGACTGCTTCAGTAATAGCTCAAGTTCCAATGGCCTGTCAGATCTGTCTTCTCAACTGAAGAGCTTAAAACTTCTCAAAGTCTCACACTGAAAACAAATCCTTTGCTATAGGAGATATTTCAAGAAAGAAGAAAAAAATCAGTTTAATAGATGAAACCCCTTTAATGCGGCCACAAAGTGGCTTCCATTCCTCCAATCACTCACTCAACTTTCTCCTCTTTTCTTCCATCTTCTCTTGTTAGTCGGGAGGTGTTGTGCATGCTGATACACAAAAGGCTCCACATCTTTTTCTGCTGAGCATAAATTATGCCCGTGTGGCGGATCGTCTATGAGTGCTTTCCTCAGTTATGGATTGCTGCGTTCTGGACTTGACAGGAACATAATTAGAACTCTTGATGAAATCTACAAAATTATTCCTCCGTGGCTTCAGTGGTCCTGAAATGTATCCATATTTGTCACCGTGCACTTGAAGGGCCTGTTAGCGCACAGCAGTAATGGCTCTGTTCATTTATCCTGTAATCTGAGGATGATAGAGGAATAGTTAGTCGGATAGATAGATGGAGGCCAGGAGTGGAGGGGGGATGTTACCTTCTGAGAATGAGAAAAAGGAGGGGGTATTTTGATTAGTTGCGGTCTCATTCTTAGTGTGAACAGGACAACATGGACAGTGACCAATCACATGACATAATGAAGGATTTGCTATGAATCTGAAGTCCTTAGATGGAATACATACTGCCCTTTTCTCAGTTAAATGGCTTTACAAATCAAACGAAATAAAAAATACAATATGTGGTGTTAAAATGGAGTGTATCGTATTATGCAATAACTAATTATGAAAAGATTTTAGCTCATTTTTCTAGGACTCAAATCCACGTCAGCCTCTTGCTGCAAAACATCAGTCTCTGTTTCCAGGTTTTGTTTCACATTGATCCTTTACAATTTACCCACATCGAATAGACTTACTTCTCGTTATTACTCACTTGCTTTACATAAAGTTGCACATAAGTTGCAAATTTTCTGATTTCTCTGCCATTTTTGAATGGTAACACAAATAACTTTTTTTTTCCACTCATTGTTAGCAGTTCGGTGAAGCCATTTATTGTCAAATAATGACAGCATAACCTTTCCAAGTGACGCTGATCAAAAGCTCTTCATATTTTGTGTTTTATGTCAGCCTAAAGTCTCTTGAGGTAGTTGTTGATGATATTCTTTTTATTCAAAGGTATTTTACTCTATTTTTATTGTAAATAAATGTAAAAAAAGCAAGAATAAAGTGTGCATTAATGTCTGATCCCATTGGCAGATGCTTTTAACTGTATTTTGAGGTCATTGCGCGTTCAGATTATTCACTTAAATAGTAGTTTAAACGTATTTTACGCTATTTGTATCATAAATAGATGCTTACAGGTCCATTCGTTCACTTTTTTCACATTGGGTAAGTGATTGCGACCATGCTCTCATTTTCCCTCTCATGCCAAGCTGGATTTGGTATATTGCCTTTTCAGTATCTGAACTTGTGTTTCCTAACATGAAAATATGTTTCACAACCTGTATTTTTATTTTTTTCCTTGTAAAGTTTCACCTTTGTAAATTTGTATTGGACCTCTCGGCCACTTGTATGATTGGCCCCGCTTGTCAATTATTGTTGGATATTGTTGTCAATTATTTTCTGATCTACAACTTTTTATAGGTATATAAGTCCAAAAATATTAATATCTTTACAAAACACATATTCATTTAAGTTTTAACCAATTGATTAACGTTTCTGAACATTCCATTTGGTCTACCATTGATCCACTTCCAGTGCTGGTCTACCATTCCAGTAGTATTGCTCAATGCTAGAGCTAGGTTTCTTTTTATTCAAACTCACTTTTAATTGTTTGATTTTTACACTTGCGGTCATTTGTCTTTCTCTTATCTGGTTACCAGGACACTATCACCATGTCACTCAGTGAAAGGGGGTTGGGGCTCCAAAAAAGAAATGTTCGTGTTGAAATATAAAAAAAGACCAGAAGACTCATTTAAATGAGATATACAAACCCCTCATATGCATGGCCGAGGAGAGAGAGGGGGGGATGAGAGGTGGAAAGAGGAGACAGAAGAATTGAATATGGATTAGGGGGATGAATATTCTATTATTTCGCCCCATTTTGCTGATCTCCCGGTTGCTCCTCTGTGCTCAAGTTGAAATATATTGATGTTTCAGAGAGATCGGTTTCTCAGGCCCATGTAGACTGGGAGAGATGTGTAGGTGTGCCACTTGAGCCTTGGATTATGGGTACGATGCAGTATTCATCTGCCTTGCTCAGAACTGAAGTCAATTTACAGGCAGTTTTTTGGTTGCATGAATTTGGTTTAGAGTAATGAATGTTGATGAGGTAGTTTTCCTACGACTGGTATTAGTCGTGCGTGTATTTGGCACCTTAAATCCATGTTGTTGGTACATCCGTGCTGGGAGACAGGAGATCTAGCTTGGCCTTTGTCTATGTTTGTAATCTCTGACATGATTAAGGAAGTCTCTTACCCCCTGTGGATGAGCCTAGAATGATCCCTGGGGCCTGAGTTGCATCTGCACGTATTTCTGAGACATAGATACAGGGACATGCTGGATCAGACGTGGGTGACAGAGCTGTTGTCTCCACAATATTACGGTTACAGGTTGTGGGTTTGTGTTTGCACTAATCATATTTAAAAGGAACCCTTTGCCGAGCATTAAAATGTTGTGTGGTGCCAACTAGCATTAACCAGAGAAGATTTACCTGCTCAAAGGTCAGCATCCTCAAAGATGCAGCTTATCTTTCATGATCTTCTGCAGTCTTCTTGAGAGGACACGCAACTCCACCACCAATAAACCAGCAAACCTCCCTTCTTACCCGCCTAATCAGGTTAGCAGCTCTTCCTTCAGTAAGTAAGTTAACACGCTCAGACCATTTGAACAGATCAAAAAAGAAAGACAAACAAATATATGTTCACACTACCATGGCATAAATGTAGACACGTTCCTCTTTATTTTCTTTATTTCACAATTATTCATGTTTTAGGTTTAAATCAGGAGATCAACCTTGACAATGAACACAACTGTCTTTAAATAGCAAAAAAAAAAAAAAAGATTACAGTAGCCATCAGCTGGTTTTCACTTCATATCAGTGACTTTGTGGAATTCTTGGCTAAATAGCCCAACTAAGAAGTCTCTGCACGCACCGGTGCATGTGCCAATGCCCCCAGCTCTTTTGAAGCAAGCAAGAATGATGTGACCCACAGTGTGAACATGCAAAGAACTGCTATGTCTTGAACCGGCAACCCGCTGCGCCACCCCATTTACTGTATTTCCAGCTACAAAAGGAAAAAAAGACACAGAGACCAGCTCCCTCAGGTTCCAGACATACACCATCTTTGAGAAATATGGGATTCTGTTTTTTTACTTTGGAATTTGTGCAGTCATTTTTGTCACTGAGGAATTGAGTATTTTGTGTGTGAGTGTGTGCGCGTGGGAGTAGATAGATGTTTGTCTACGCCAGTGCATACAACACCTCTACATCCTTTAAAAGCACTCTAGATGGTGAGTCCACATAAGCTTAAGGACTCAATGTATTCTTCAAGGACAGCGTCTTCCTATATAAGGTGAGCGAAATCGGACCCTAATGGCTTTGAAGGAAAGAGTGATCACAGGCAGAGTGAGGTCAGACAGAAAGAGTATGATAGAGATGAAGTCGCACCTTTCCATCAAAACATCTCGCCTCTGTCGCCTAGTGATACTTTCTAAGTCGACGTGGACATATCCATTTAATTTAATGACTACAGTTCTCTAGTTGTGTTGAAATACAAATGGTGTATTAGTATTGCTCCTTGTTAAGATGCAAATGCAATGCAAATTAGTCTTATGTTCTTGTAGAAATTATGGAATTTATCATATCTTTAGATGAAAAGAGGTCATGAGATTAACATTGGTCTAATTGTATTGGAAATGTGATGCTTCTACTTAAAAATTCGACCTCTTCATTTTCTTGCCTTGGCTTATTCTGGAAATGGGCTGAGATTTTCATTCGGAAAACTTTGTAACTACTCCCAATTAGTCACCTATTTGTTACCGATTTGCATATTCATGACGTGTATTATGAGCAACTTCAATACTGTGTACTCTTTTCACTAAAGCAACATTAATAGATGCTGTAATGGCGTTTTGGAGAATCTGATCCCGAATCAGATGCAAACGCACCAATCACTGCAGTTGCGTCGAAAAATTCTGTTACACGTGTGTTGCTAGCTCCGTCTTTCCCCGTTTGATTCGTGCATTTGTTTCCCGATATCATTCTCGATAAATGGCGCATGATGTCCGGGGGAACGAAATCGGCCCTTTCATGTCCAGCCTTGACTTTGTCAATGGCATGAATAAAACCATTTTTTTAAAAGAAACAAACTCTTTCTTTTTGATTTTTGATTCAATCTCCTCTTATAAATTACTAAGCCACAGAAAGGCTCCAATTTAGTCAAACTTGTTCTACTCTATGCCATTTTTTTGTCGTATAGCTAAAATACTTTGTCTTGTATGGTTTATGAAAGACATTGATTTGCAAACCTGAATGAAATACCAAATACTAAATGCAGCTTTTTATTTATTTATTAATATTTTTTCCAAATAATTTTTTCCTCTTTCAAAGAATTAACATTTCTCCTCTTTTCCCATTCGTTTAGCAATTTTATCCCTCGTTCAGAAATGAGAATATGATTTGAGGCCTGGGCAATTTGTCCTGACATAAGGAGGTGCGCTCAAACGGAGACTGACATAAGAACTGACTTGTTTTCTGGGACCTCCCTCTCCCTAGCGCCGTTTTGCTTTGTTCCCATGTCCTGCTTGACTGCCGGCGTCTAATCTGGAGGGCTGCGAGAGCAGAGACTCCCTTGGGTTTCTGTGCTCAGCACCTTGTTAGACAGCTCCTCCGAGTGCACTGGCTCCTGCCTCTCCTGTCAGCCTCCACTCTCCATCTCTTCCATCTCTGTGTCTCTCAGTCCTTTTTAAATCTCACATGCACCGTGATATGTCGTGCTAGCCTTTGGAAACGCTGTATTACAACTTCACTGAATGAGGAGCTGTCAGTGACCACATGGTGTAACAAGACACCGATATGTTCACTTGAAAAAAAAGTTTATGGAGAGATGTACGGATGTGTTAACAGACAGATTAGGGTGTAGTTGATCACTGCATGTCCAAGTTTCAGTTGCATACTCTTAATTAAACATAGATCTCCCATAGATGCAGCAATTTTGTCAAAACACAGTCTACCATAAACCTTATGAAAAGACACTGCGCTGGATGTTTATAGACATATTTCTCACAGATGGCTGCCAACTCAAGCTGAATTTGTTATACTTTTGGTGTTTGAGATACATTAACTGATTAAGAATAAGTTCCTGGTTAAGTCTTTTCTAATACTTTTATTTGTTTAGGGCATGAAAAGAACTTTTTTTCAACACCTGTGCAGCCTGCCATATTATCCTGATATGCAGAAATAGTAGATAAAGCTGAGTCTTTGTGAGTCTTAAAAAAAACACCTGAATTCAAGGCCTTTGTCGAATTGAGGCTTTGCTCAGAATCTTTTTTTTTCCTTATGTTCCTTATTTGTACGTATGTGTTTAATAATGCTATGTCGGTCGCATTTGTAATATTGGTTCACTGTACATTTAGCCATTAATGTGCTTTTTTTTAATTAGATGTAATTTTTGCAAGGCAATCAGAGAGAAGGGCTCAACGGTTCTTCTAAGAGTTTTATTCCTCACAGAGAAAATGTGTAAATGACCAATTTTCAAAAATCCAGTTTCTGAAATCCAGATTTAAGTCTGCAAACCCATGCAGCGAATGTAGTACACAAGAAACAAGTACAATCCTACCACAAGCCTGAAAAAAATACCAACCAACACGTAATGTATCGGTTAAACTCAGTATTTATTTAACTCTCATTATGTTTTAGATGAATAATTGTGGTGGCAGTGTTCCAGCAGCGCCGAAGCACTCCGACTCATGGTTTCTGTACTATGTGAATTCACAGGGGTGAAGCTTGGGAGAAGCCGGCTAGAATAAATTAATTGAAAGGATTAATGATGGATTTGCGGTGGCTACAGATGAGAGGAAGACAGTTTATAGGACTCTGAGAAAAGTGCCTCCTTTAAGCAGCTTGAGACTGGTTGAGGGTTAAGAGAAAAAAAAAAAAACTAATTACGATCAGAGTCCTAGGAATCTCTGAAGTTCTGGAGATGTCCACCCTCGCTTTCCATATTATGGCAACACACAGCTAATTAGAATATGGGCGGTAAGTGCGCCTCTTAAATGCATGCTAATTATATTGTCTGCCGTCCGTGACCAGAGTCAGGAGGTAATTGGCCCACAGCTACGTGACAACTCCAATCATCTCCTGAAATTAGTCGCCCTTTACAAGGCCAGGCCTACTGCTCTCCCCTTTCGATGGGTAGAAAAATCAATTTGATAAGTGGCCATGCAGCCCATTGTTTTACATTAATTAGACTAATTGCAGATTGTTAGTCTTTGTGGTGCGGCGTGAGGGTGGTCTTTTAAAACGGTATTTTGTTTTGCACATGGTTCATTTTTCATAGTCTCTCCAAAAAGCGCCCCCAGCTCATATACCATTCATTTCTACACAACAATGTGTGCATTTAACTTTTTGTTGAAATAATTAACCTTTAAAACAACTTTGATTCACTGGGTCATGTGGTTGTAAGTCAGTGCAAGCAGGAGCACCTGTGTAGGCAGGGTTCTATGACTGTGGCTTTGATTGGATTTCACAATGTGGGCTATGTCCCATAAACCATGCCTATGCCTAGGACAAAAATATAGGCCATGTCTTATTCATATAGCATTAGCCCAAAGGCACTCTCACCTAGCCTCATATTTATAACCTGGATTATCTTACCCACTGATCAGCGCTAATGGCGTATTTAGCCCAGGATGTGGGGATGCACCTGATATAAGTCTAAAGATGTGAGGAGATGGCGAACATCATGACTCTGCCGAAGGACGGCACTGCATATTCATGGATCACAAATCTCTCCCCGCTTTAAAATTGCACATACAATCTAGGCGTCTTGTTCAAAGGATGTATTAAAAAGCCTGGTGGATTATATATTTTTTGCCTTCCTGCTGGTTTACCTACACATTGCTGCTGCAATTTACAGGTTGTTATAGTTATAGACATGCAATTGATTTTGTTCTGATGATTACCAATTACAATTTCTAAGCATTTCTGTATGCACATGGTTAAAATCTTTAAATAAACAATTCACACTCTATATGAAATATATTCAAGGTGAATTTCAATTCTGTTTCAATGATTTGTTGTCAGGTTACCATCCACAAAAATGATAATGTGAACTGAAATATGAAAAATACAACGTTAAATACATTGCATTAAAGCTAATCAAAAGTGCAATGCATTTGCACACATTAAATAGTTGCTTATTTTGTATAAACAATTATCGTAAAAAAAAAGCAGAATGTCTCACTACTACTGCAAAAACCACAGATCTATACGGAATGTGTTGATCAAAGTTCAGCTTTTATTTATAACAAACATGATGGTAAAATGGGATTTCCAAAACATAAAGACCCCGAGTCACCCAACTAGCGAGGAAAAAAATTCATGTAGCCCTTCTGGAGTCAACCAAAGCTGGAAATGTGAACCAACTCCTGCTCTGGTTCTACAAGG
Source organism: Danionella cerebrum (assembly GCA_007224835.1). Lineage (NCBI taxonomy): Eukaryota > Metazoa > Chordata > Actinopteri > Cypriniformes > Danionidae > Danionella > Danionella cerebrum. The sequence continues at coordinate 413,478 of SRMA01027109.1, read as the reverse complement.
ACCCGACACCCATTAGCAGGCGCTCCCAGACCCCATACTCACAAAGCACCCCACGAGAAACAAATTCCTTAGCAGATCCACAAAACATAATGTTGTACAAACTCCAATGAGTCCTTCGCACCTTGTGTAAGACAGAGCAAAGTGGTCCCCAAGTGGCCGGTTTTAGTTCCAATCTTACAAACGCTGGCAGCTTTAAACAAATCATGGAGAGCTTGGTTAGTGGATTCAGGTGTGTTTCATAATGGTTGAATTTAAACTGTGCAGGCTCCTGCAGGATTTAGAACTGGTCTTGTGTTCCATGACCTGGTCGAAAACGCCATTATTCCTTATGAACCAGTCGATTTCCTTTCACGGTACACTTGCATATACAACCTATTTGAAAAGAGGTACCACTTCCTCTGGTCATCAACTTGATCAAATCTTTCATAAGAACCTCATCATATGAGCCTTATCAGAACCATATACACCACCTCCTAACCTTCATCACCCACTTGCAGCTCAATGATGTGCAGAGACTCACTTTATGAAAGCAGCCTCCCAACAAAATTGGGTTTGATCTAGCATAAGAAACTTTCACATAAAAAAAAAATAGTCCTCAACCAGGAAGTTCAAAGTATCTGCATTAGAATCGGATGATAGGGAATTGCTGGCTGCGAGACTGTAGTGCCTACTAAATCACATGAGTAAGATTTATACCAACTGAAAATGGCCTTACAGTGGCACACCAGCATCAGATTTGGGTTAATTATAAAGACGGCGGGATACTGTTAAAGGAAGATTGTTTAGAGGAGTCTGTGGAGTGGACTGGAGTTGTCGGCACTGGTAATCCTTGACTTAAATGAACCATATGAATATAAATAAATGAGAGTCACTTTTTACCTCTTCTTCCATTCTAATAATGATAGTGACGGCAGTAATCTTAAAAGGTTCACTCTTTTTTTTGGAGAGGAGAAAAGCCTTTAAAGAACGCAGGCACCGTGTATGTCTGTGAAGCAGACATCCTCAAACCTGCTGCCTCCTCTGAGGCAGAAAGCGTCCCAAGAGATCTACTTAAGGCAGTGCATGAAAATGAACAAGGCAGTGCTTTATCTCTCCACACACTAGCATGCTTAACACATCATGTTTTAGCAGAAAGAGAGAAAAAAAAGCCCTCACTCTGAACACTTAGGTATAATTTTACTCTGAGAATCGCGGGGAGCATTTCTTAGCTGTCCTACATACAATAAAAGTCAGAACAGAGTCAGAAAGATTTAAGGCGGCTGTTGAATTGGGACGTTCTGTGTGTATTCAACAATTGGGTTGATTTATTTTAAAATGGGCTCCATTCATGTCGAATGCTTAAAAAAAGTTTAAACTCTCCCAGAGACATTTGTAATTCTTAATGTTAAAATCCACCTGTTGCGTTAAATTAAAGCAGACTTTGCGACTCGATTAAGAACTGTTTTAAAAGGGGAAGTCAGCCACTCAAAGTGATGAGGCATATTAATTCAGTTTATTCTGTTGGAATGACAAATACTTTAAAGCACTAATACCATTTGCCAATAAAGCCAAGAGTCACGGTGCTTGTTTGATAGTTTCAGCGATATAAAAAAGGCTGTTACTTTTGATATTGTAGCTTTTAGATTAACCTAAAATGTACTTTCAGTTTCATTTTACAGGCCCCAAATTGGTGCCATCTAGTGGTGAAAAGAATGGATAACCCTTGGTAGCACAATAACTGTGAAATGGCTTGTGTTTTTTCATAAGCAGAATGGCACAAAAAGAGCTTGGACAGTTTGTAAGGTTTTGCCTTGATTTTATTTTATGTTTTATATCTTTGCTTTTTGGGAGGATTTGTGAATTTTTATTTGATTTCAGCGGGTTAAACTCATTCACTTTCTTCCTTTTCTTCATCAAATATAATGTAGTCTGTAACTCTTGTTTGGTGATATATGTTGACTCAATAGGCTCAGCGTGTTTCCTGACAATGTCCTGACAAAACACAGTAAAATTTACAAAATAAGAGCTTGACCATAAATTTGGGCTGAGAAATAAATTTATACCCAGAACAAAAGCCATCTTTCTGACACAAACTTGTATTAGATATTTCCATCCAAACAAAGTCCCAAAATTCCCATAATGCAACAACAATGAAATTGCAAATGAATTTCAACAGACTTTTAATCAAAACTGAATATTGGCTCTAATAAAAGCACAAATTCTCACTGTCCACATCTTTCGGTAGATTTCTTGTAGAGAGATTCCCCACTGAGGCAAAGTCATCCAAAACATATTATTTTAACCAATTAAACTTTAGATAGATGTCTCTCTAACGCTTACAGTTTATTTGAAAAGGCCTTGTGGAAAAGAAATTAAGTTCTGGGGATTATAAAATTTCAGGCAGTTAATAGCAAGCAAATGTTTTACCTCTGCCCTTCTCTATTCTTTCAGCATCCGTACCTGCAAAGAGCTGAGCAGGGCAGAGCTGGTAACCGGATACAAGCTGGACATTAGTTGACAAGGTCAGAACTCACCTCTGAATCTGTCATTTTATAGGAAAGATTCTGTTAACTTCCTGCTTTTTAACAGGTTGTATCCATTTCATGTCATTTCTGAGAGCAGTTGTTGAGTCGTAACTCTGCTTTTCGTGTTCAAAACATCACTCATATATCCCTTTTCCTTTAAAATCAACCTTACTTCCTCAGCCAAACCAGTGGTGATATCCCTGGCTGCTTTGCATATCCTATTAATATTTTATTGCAGTTGTTCATATCTGTGTGCTGGGCTGACCCGAGCACCAGAATGTCAGCCTGCATTGCCTGTAGTACAAAATGTAGTTTACATGGAACAATTAACACAGAGCCCCAAAGGGCTCTATATAGGTCCAGTGTAGGAATCCCAGCTTCCAAGAAGCTCAAAAACGACTGACAATAAAACGCCGGCATCAGAGGCACACTTTTGTTGTAGTTGTTTTGTGAATTTTCTCAGTGGTCCATAACTTAGGCTTCATATCGGCACGCCTTTGTTTGTGATGCCTTTGCTCTGTCTCACAGTGGAGCCGTCTGAGATTAGAGATTCATCTATCTTTTGTCAAAGCTTTGATTACAATAGTCTATTTATTTCATATGATTTAATTGAATCTTCCTTCAATGGCTTTTGTGACTTTTCTTTATGTATGGGTCCCAATTGTCACTTTAAGGTAGCTTTACTTTCAGTTTCCCACTCAAAACATTTGTAACATGTTCTGCATTAAAGAATGATTGTAGGACTTGAAATTATATGGTCTAGACTGATTCGCCTACACGCAAGAGTTAAATGATGTCGTGGTACCCAAAAGTTGGAAAAAAAAAAAAATACAACTAGCAATGGGAAAATAAGAAAAAGCTGTTGTCTGATTGACTGCTTGAACCAATTTTCAAAGATTTCATCCAGCATACAACACACTCCCATATTCAGTAAAGAGAAACTAGAATTCAGGAGATTGCTATTTTGTGTTTTTTAAGTCAGACTTTTGACTAAATCACAAATATTTGCTAATTGTAAATTAAATGTTTAGCTGCTATGTCATATTTACACTTCTTAAAGGTTTAGTAAGCAACTTAATGCTAGCATCATCACAAATCCTAAAGTTTTAAATTATTTTAACAACATATACAGTTCTCAGAATAAATCTGATATTCCCAGAAAAAGCTAATATAATTTTTGATATTTTCATTTGTTTTGACATATGTGGAAATATAATTTTTTTTTTAACTGAAAACCTTTTTATTTTGTCAAATATAAACAAAAAGACAACAACAAAAAAACATTTCTAAGATGCCTTTACCAGGAAGTGATGTTAGCTTAACATATTTCTGGAGGAGTTATCAGGCCTTGCTTTATTTTATTAATATTGTTTGTATTCCAAATATCCGTTATCTTTTCTAATCTCTGCTAACTTGATTTAGGGGATTATATGAAAGGGAATCCATTTTTTTTTCTTAAAAAAATGTGGTTATAAGATGTTCATTTTTAGATTTCAGTCACTCCATCCAATTGTCAACTTCTGTGAAATATCCTACTTAAATTTCCCTGGAAAAGTGTAAATAACATCCAAGTGCTTCTTTTCCCACAAGCCATGAACGATGTGAGACAATATTTCTGAAATTACGAGCTGTTTATGCATATTTATTTCCAGTGACATTTTAATTATTCGGGTCTCCGTTGGAGAGACTACATAAAAAGTCCTATAATGCGTTGACTAATTAGTATCACCTCCAAATTAAAACGGAGGACTTTGGGAATGCTGTCATTTTCAGAAGGCCATTTTGGAATTATGTTTCAATCAGCAGGCGTGAAATAATTACTTGTACACTTCTAACTGCCCGCATTTACCAAACCGCCTGCAATTTACTGCCATCATGTCCAGCAAAAGCAATCAATGGGATGGCTATAAATTCTGCTGCAGTCAAACACAGGGATATTGTTTGTGTATGATTGTGAAACATTAAAGCTTGGTTGAAGCTCTGCCTTGCTGATATTTGGAAACTACAAACCAGAATCTGAACTGTCTGAACTGTTTTCCTTGTTGAGGATTTAAATCTGTTCTCTGTGGTGTTTTTTATTCATTATCTACATTACTTGGTAGACCCCCTGGTTTCTTCCAGGGGTTCATGGCCCCAAGAGTCTCCTGAAAGCGTTTAGTCAATCTGAAAAAATAAAAAAAAATCCACCACAGCCTTGAAATACAGTAAAGTTTCTTTGAACCCAGTTGGAACACAAGTACTCTGAGTGAAACACACACACATGAACACATCCATGCAAAACAGATTAAACTTGCTTTTTGTATTTAAGTCGTCCTTGAAAACTACACACCGTCTCTTTCCCTTTTTTTCTCTTGAATGTAGATTTTCTTTCTCCCTCTTGTTTTTCACAATCATTATTATTAGTAAAATTATTCACCGGCAGAGGTGTGCGATGGCTGAATAAATTTATCGGAGATTTTGTGCAGATGCTCCTTGCTGGCATACATTTGTGCTCAGTTAACAAAGAGCCAGAGATGCTTAATCCCGCCGGAATACCACACTCATGTTCTGTTTGAAACCAACATAATTAAAGTCACCCTCTGAAGTAACCTATTTATATAAAGAAAGCTCTCTTACGGCCATCGACTCCTATGAATAACCCGTAGGAGGGCTACTGGTATAATTACTTCACATTTCTAATTTAGGTGAGGGAATATTTGTTATCAAACCTCGAGATGGGGAAAGAGAGGATGAGGGGGGATAGCACAGAATTAGTTTTGAGAGAACATGGCTCGCTGTGTGGAGGATCTTTTGGGGGGTGTGAGGGTAAAGGCTTCCTATGAGGTCAGAGTCCACATCCATACCTTTACCTGGCTAATATAGCTAACCACGTTTGTTAGTTTAATGTGTGAGTGCGCGCACGTGTGTGTTTTACTACCTTGTGTCTTAATCCATGACAAGAACTATCTTTCTCAAACTCACTATGGTAACCCAAGTTTGGCCCAGTTTTAAGCCTTGTACATTGAGTTTCTTCAATGACTGGGTTTCAATCCTAGTTGGACATTGATCATTGGCACCTGTTTGGTATAATTTGTTGTGCAATAGGAATTTTTCAATGTTTTTACATTTTTATTTATGAAAGTGTTCAGAAAGTACAGCATTTTTTCACACCTGCCGAAACCCTTTGCACAGTTTGTGAGCCATTCCTCTGGGTGAGTGACATTTCTTTCCCTGGGACTAAATACATTTTGTTACTAAGCAAAGCTTCTATACAATATTTTTAATGCAAATTTAAGATTTAAATATTGATAAAATCCACATAAAATGCTTGTCTCCAGTCTCTGATGCTACACTTCATCATAAAATATAATGATTAAGATCTTCTAAAAATAAAGTTTCTTTTGCATTGATATGTACATCCATTTCTTTACCCAAATGTCTATACTTTCTTAGATAAAAGAAAACATTTGGTCACTCATTCCTGTTACGCTAACCCATCCCCCTACTGAACAGCTGGGGAATTTCCGTGTCAATTTTTTAAGCAGGAAGTTGCATCACTTTGGTCTTTGGAAGGCCATGGGTTCTATAATCACATGCTCCATGTTGCTTTTTTTGCTTATAATTGCTAAAAACTCACCCATCATTTGATTTTAAATCTAATAAAACATTTATATAAGATGGATCAAACCCATTGGAAAACATTGGAATCTGTTATTTTGAAAAGTTGCCACCCATTTATTAGAATTTCTCACATAGAAATCTAAAGACATCAGGATTCAAGCCTGAAGCCTCATCACCGAGAGATGCTAGGGCTAACCTGAATGTTAGCATTTTGCCCTTAGTCATAAATCATACTGGTTTATTGTGGAAAATCAATCAGCATTTTACTCGATAAAGTCTTCTTGCTTTAGTTTGATTTCAATGCCACAATAATAGGTTTCTACAATCCTTTGCTCCCCCAGTCCATCTTGATTTACTCGTCCAAAGAGAGAAATGGAAGAAAGCTCATATCGTGTCCATAAGTCACTGACATGGCTGGCTGAAAGCAGAGGAGTTGAGCTGTGGCAGTAAACTAGCACAAACAGATTGACTTTAGTTGTTTACAGTGGCCCCTGGAACAAGGCTGTGCTCCTGCTGCATTCTGGGTAGGTGTGTAAACAGGCTTGTGTTTGAGTGATCGTGCGTTTGGCAGTGCGAGTTTATCATAAAGCACGGCAGCGCTCCAGGTGCATATTAGTGATAAAGGAAGGTGAGGGGCTTTGTTTTTCTTTAACGAGCCGTCACACTCCATCGGCCACACCAGAGGGGTGATGGGAGGACTTTCTGAGACACATGCAGGCCACAGAATCTGGGATGGTTTGAATGCGTTTACCACAGTCAAGAGAGTTCTTTACCTTTCTCTCTGTTTAAAACCTGTAATGTCTACTTTTATGTTAAGCTAGCTAAAGATTAGCGAAAATGATTTTCCCACTCAGTCCTCAAAAAATATGCGTCAGGTTGATTGAATATGCGCAATGTGGGTGAAGGGGCTTGCCCAAGGCTACACCTGCAGCTTGGGACTTCTGGTTATAGGACGACCAACACAACCACTACACCATTTGCGGCCCCAGGATGCCGCCAAATGAGGATATGGGTCCTCCTTAAATAATAATCTTTTATCAGTGGCACTAACAGAGACAATGGGATCTCTTTTATTAATATGACCAATGCTTCGAGAGAAAAAAACGATCCCACATAATGCCTGTCTTCCCTTACGTCTAACTTTTTTACTTTTTTTAAGCTTTGTGCAGTCCTGCTTTCAAGGAGTTTGATTTATTTATTTATTAGTATATTTCTGAACAATATGCACATAAGTATACAACTAAAATAACTCTCTCACGAGAGAGAGAGAGAGAGAGAGAGAGGCTTAAAGGTGCCAGATTATGCAATTTTTAAAGCAGTTTTATTAAATATTATGCAACTTTGGTTACTTTCTAAATGCAATATTAAGGTAGGTATTCTACCCACTCGTGAATCTTTCCCCCACACCTACATCTCTCATCCAGTCCCTCCTTTCCTTTTAACACCCTCCTGTCCTGATGTAATTAATGCAATCTGGCCCATGGGAAAAATAAATAAATAACTACAGAAATTAGGACAGGACAAGGTAATAAAAAATAAAGAAATAATCACCTTGTATTTTTTGCATCTGCAAATCGCACTGTTTACCCCCATTCCTCCCACAGTCATGCTTTCACCACGGCCATTTTGGGACATCGTCCAGGAGTCATGTATTATGTAGTGGGTAATGGCCGGCAGTTGCAAGAACGGCGTGCTGTTTTTCAAATGAGAACCGTTTTCTGTGTGCCACTCGGGCTGAAAAGGGACATAAATAAAGTCCAAAGTGCATCGAAGCGTTCTTCGCAAGCTAATGAATACACCATAAACAGAAGTAGAAATAACAACACACTTCATGCAGTTCAGCGTCTGTGTATGCTAACGAGCTCTTGTGCTTTTTGCGTGAGACAAAGCTAATGGACAAAGTTTGGATCTATTTCATACGAATGTTTTAGGGGTTTGAAATCAGGGATTTCTAAATATAAATTTATAGAAAAAATCATTTTTGAGAGATTTCGGAACAGCTATAACATGATTTTTGGTTTGCACAATTTCTAGAATGTTATTTATTGAGTGATTTTCGATTTTTGATTTTGAAGAGGATGTGCACACATGGAACATGCATTTGCACAGTACCCCTGTATCATATGATTGCACATATTAAGTTCTACGGGTTTACGAGGGTGTTGTAATGTAAAGCGTATTCAGTGATTTTAACCTTGTTCATAATTAGCTGATAATCCTTTATCAGTCCATCCACACCTGTCACTAGTTTTCCTCTCTCCGTGTGAATCCCTGTGACCTACCCCTGATGGAGAAGGACGCCCTGTAGGCCATCATACAAAGGCCAGCAAATGTGGCCACCTCTTCTCCAGAGGGCTGATGCACGTGTTAACGGAGGGGAAATCTTTGCTAAAGCCCCATAGCTTTGAGGAACAGCTGCAGGCAGAAGCTCAGGCTCTATGAGAGAGGTGGGGGGATCGCTGTCTTCAGTTGAGCCAGGACTGAAAGGAGAAGACAGCCATGGAAAGTTGGCCCGTCACTTACTTTATAATGACAGGAAGAGTCACGAGTGTTTCAAGTTTGAACGAATGCTATCTTTGACGTGAGCGTTATGCAATGTGCATGTGGCTAAACTTCAGCATTCTGTCATTTACACTTCTTATATCAAACTCTGCGACTTCTTTACTGAGAGCCTTCATTTATAGTAAAACTATAGATATTTATTACAAATGCCTTTTTTGTATAATATACACACAGAAAGAATTAACACCTAGTTTGTCGTTGTGTTCATTTACAAACACCACAAAATCCCTGGCAAATACATAATGTGAGTAGCAGTGGTAATTCTGCTCAATTTGATTAAAAACAATAAATAAATCAATAAATAGATGATATTAAAAAGAAATAAAAAATATGTAAATTAAAATTTGGTGGCGCAGCATGGGGCGCTAGAGTCGATATAGAATTTTTGTATTTGGGCAATATAAAGCTAGTAATTAGAAAGTAATGGCTTTTTCATTCATTTTGACTATAGTTGGCCAGAGGTACATACAGTCATGGTGTTTAAATAACTCTTTTTGTAAAAAGCATGAGCTGCACACAAAGAGAGTGGTGTGGTTAAACAGGCCATGTGGAGGACATGCATGGCAGTTCTCCATTCAGAGCAGGGCCTGAGAGGCCAAAGTACTTTGAGTTAGAATATTTAATAAATTCCAGTTCCTTAATATATCATTTTAAATTATATATTCAAAAGTCATTTATTTAACAGTTTATATCTCTTTTCCAGGGTGTGAAAGGCATACAATGTAAATGGAATTAGTGTCAGGGACACGGCTCGTATGCAGGTGCACAGTGTACACACAGTCCTCTTAGACAGCAGTATTTTCTGCTCATGTTTACTCAAGCTTATACTGAGAAAAAGAACGCACAGAGTGTTTTATGAGCATTTTCTTTTTTATCTGCTTCAAGAAAAATGTTCTCAAAAGTTGAGAGTGACTTAGTTTTGTTGCCATTTGTCCCTAGATTTATTAAAATGATCACATTGGAGAAAGACTTTCATCTGAAATTAGTAGGAAATCACATCTTTGCTGTGTAGTGAAATGTGAAACAGGGCAATCTGCTTTTTTATAGTCTCCTAGAGTTACTGTTCCTGGTCTATGCTTCAGTTTTAAGGTTGCTTACTGATTAGCTTGAATTGAAATATTTGGTTAACTTCAGATATTTGCAGTGCAAAATAGAGTTTTAAATATATTCTACTTGCTTCTAGTAAATATATTCTATTTACTTGCTAATAATTGCAATACCAGACTCTTCCTTGGCTGAAAACTCTGTCTGTGATCCTCTACATTGCCAGTTTCTTCAAAAGAGGTCGAGCAGCGCATTTTTGAACATTTTGGAATCTCAGTCTGCTTCAGAAATTTCGTCTAGAAGAGACTTTGTTGATGCAGTATAACTACCTTGTGTCTTGTTGCTGTGCCCAATCTTGGCATGACAAGAAACTGACTTTAAAACTCACCTTTTTGACTTTTTGACATGCATTCTCGATTGCAGATTTTTGGTGTACCATTTGAAAAAAAAACAAAAAAATAACCAAAAATACAGTCGATCGTGACAAATATCATCCCTGGGGACTCAAACTTATTGAGAAATTGTGAAAAGCTTATCGGCCTAGCGTTGTATATATTCTAAAGTCTTTCCCCTAAATAATTTTCTATGAAATACTGATGATTTGCAGATACAATCACGTACAATTTACTAGTTTTACTTTTTTAGATTTTGTATTTACGTTTATAGACAATCACAGTAGTACTGCTTTTTTGGCTTTCTGTTTTATTTTGAATGTGTTCTGAATGCTTGAAACCTTCAAGAAGAGACAGGAGGAGCTGAAACCAGGAAACGGCAGGAGTCCTATTAAAGAGAGGTTATGGGAAAAGCAGCACAGAGGCTCACTCCTGTCCCAGGAGCCTGTTATCACCCTGCCATGCAGGAGGTCTTTGAAATTGGCACTTTCCTTCATGTGACAGTTGTATCTGCTGTTAGCCCATTAGCTATTCCCTCATTCAAGTAACCTTGTGTTGCTTTCTTCATTCATAACAATGTTTTGCTTTTTTAAATATCTACTGGTTCTAAATAAGATCTGGTTTGAGTTTCCCTTTTGTTCAGTCACTTTTATTCTTGTGTGGAGACAAAAGCCTGACGCCTTGTCACTTATATTTTAGTCTAGTCATATTGCTCCTGATTTCTGTCTCTTTTCTGGTCTTGTCTTGGTTTTGTAGTAGTGGAGAGAGTTTGATTCTCAGTACCTGTAAGTTGGGTGTTCAAGGTGCTCAAATTCATTTTATGTGTTCGTCTGCCATGTGCTTGTTAATGGTCTTTTTTTTCTCATTGGCCTTGTGCTCGTCTGATTGGTCTTGGTCGCTGTTATTGGTTTAGTTAAGTTTGCATTTGCATTCTTTGCCCACAGCTGATTTTATCGGTTCATATTCTCCTCTTTCACTAGGCTGGCACAGGTTCATTCATATCTTCATTGCTTGTAGCTTATGCTGAGTATCCCAGTAAGTCTGGTTTATCCAGTGCTTCTGTTTGTTTTTTAGCTGAGTTTAGTTTATGAATCCTGTTTCCACTTTTAGTAGTTAGCAATGATTCTCCTGCTTTTTTTGTTTGTTTGTTGTTGTTTTTTGCCTTTTTTCAGTTATATGCAGTTTGTAAGTTTTCTAACAATTGCCTATTTTCCTACACACCGCATGCTGCATTGTGCTACAGATGTGTTGCTGCTAATCTGACTATAGGCTAATTTATTTTATACAAACTTATTTTATAGACTTATTTATTATTGATTTAACTACCTAAATCAATATATATTAAAGACTTATTTGCTTTTTATTTATTTATTTTATAGACTTATTTGTTTTTGATTGAACTACCTAAATCAATATAAATTATAGACATTTTTTGCTTTTTATTTAATTATTTTTTAGGCTTGTTTATTATTGATTTAACTACCTAAATTAATATACGGTAGATTATCAACATATTTTTTATTTTTTTATTTTATAGACTTATTTTTAATTTATTTATACCTTAAATTTAGATTATACTTATTTACTTTTTATTTATTTATTTCATGGACTTATTTGTTATTGATTTAACTACCTAAATCAATATAGAATATCAACCTTTTTTTATTTATTTATTTTATAGACTTATTTAGAATTTATTTAGATACCTCAATCAATTTACATTATACTTATTTACTTTTTATTTATGTAATTTTTAAAGACTTATTTATTATTGACAACTACCTAAATCAACCTAAACTTATTTTTTTTTCTAAATACATAAATAACATGAAAAAGCTAACAGATGGTTGTAAAGTGAGATTGAATTGGGTCATTATACAGAAAAACAAATATTTATCTGCATAAATCTTTGCTTTATTTATGTATGTCCTTATTATATAATACATATAATAAGAACACGATCATATGAAATAAATTTTCCATCATTTGCAAAATTAAAACAGATATTGTGTATTGTAAAATATTAATATTAAAAAAGTAGAAAAAATTTATTTTCGTGTACTTGCTAGGTGAGACAACTCAGACCACAACGTAATGCCTAAATATACACAACAGAAAACAAACAATCGTACACTTAGATCTGGGATCATCAGCCTGTACTCACACACGCATGTACTGACCACCACACAGCCAGTAGCTCCCTCTGTTGACCACTGCTGAACTGCAGACTGAAGGGCTCTCCCAGGCCCGGCACACAGCTGCCAGCCTGCCTTTGTGTCCTCATCAAGACGCAATACAAGAGCACTGCAACGCTCTCAGATGACAGACAGACACACGCACACGCGCAAACACTCTGCTTTCACCCTTCTCTTACTAGGAACTTTGAGTCTCAGAGATTGGGGAAACAGACGCTAATACTGTAGAATGGTTCGATTAGCATGCTCAAGAATGTACTGAATTCTTATGCTTTTTTTGATTATGATCTGCATATCACACCAGAAACACTCTAGTGTCACAAGGTGTTCCAAAGACGTCAAGTTATGGGGTGGAAAAGTTGTAAATGTGAATACTTTACCAGAGACTATATTGGTAAAAGTCTAAAGTGAAGACAAACGTGCAAGTATAAATCATGATATATTAGTAATATTTTCATTTTCATACTTTCATTTTCATGCATACGTTTATACATGTATAATACATTAACTGTGTTTTGTTATTTAAAAAAAACACTGCTGTCATTTACCTTACAGCTAATTTTCTTCATCTTGTTAGTGAAAAATGTAATTATCAACATTTTATTTGGTCAGTGCTAAAACCTGTGTTGAAAGGCCACATGAAATACACCTGCTACACTGGCTCATTGGTTGATCCCCTACTCAAAATATCTACTAAACTCTCCAGCTTTAAAAAGGCAAATATATATATATATATATATATATTGTCAAATTTATCCAGGGTTTGCAAAGCACTGACCCGTGAGGCTACAAATAAGCATCCTACCTCTTGAATTTATTACAGCCCAATTTTTGACAAGTTGATTTTAAACAACTCCAGCGGCGAGCGCATTGACTGTATGCTCGGTGGCTGGCCTGCTGACATGTGACCCGTGTGAACTTGCCCTCCCCTATTGACTGCCATGATTGATGCTCCGCCAAGCTAGCTCTGATAATTCTTAGCCACATGTCAACAGCCAGTGACCAAAAGGGTCATCGCTGTCTTTAACATCTCGCACACACAGAAAAAGCACACGCTCCCACATAGAAAAATCACAAAAGCTAAAGCAGTTCACTTCCTTTTCAAGACTTAGCCATTCCTGCTAGCACCTAATGCCTTTTGTCTTTACATCTCATAGCTCGTCTTTCAATCTGCTGCCTTGTGAATTGAATGCTTGTCTGTCTCCTGTGGCAGAACAGGATTCAGTTTGAAAGCGAGACGTGGCTCGTTGTAAAACACACACTGTCGGAACAATGGAGGCAGACGCGTTGTGCTAAAACTGCTAATGAAAAAGATGGGCAGCTATTGACACGTATCGACAGGCGCTGCAATCAGTGGCGACTAGTCGTGCATACTTAAGTTCAAATGTATTCAGCAGGGCAGTGGGGATTAAAGGCTGTAAATGACAGCATGCACTAGGCTCGATTTTGAATACTTTACCCTACTAAGTGTGCATTGTTGATATGGCACACAGTGATTTTGTCAGCTTGGATTTTTTTTTTCCTTCAGAAAAGGAAACTTAGGATCTTTTTGGTCTCGTCAGCTCCATGTGTTCAGCACAGATATGGAAATGTGACCTAAACGAGGGGTCTTGCGAAAGCAGACAACCCACTGTAACTGAATCAATACGTCCGGTTGAAACACTGCACCCCTACTGTGAAACCCAAAAAGATCACTTGTTTTTTTAGGTTTACTGTCTGTGAAAAGGCCATGCATTTAAGTCATTTCCTGATTTAACATTCCAAAATGTACATTAGGCAGGAGAGCCATTCCATCGTCTTTATTTGTATAAATCAGCATATAAATATATTTTATTACTAAATACTATTCTTTTTGCAAATATAAGTTTAACATATTTGATAAAATCCACTTAAAACACAGAACAAAAGCATTTTCTGCTTGTCTCCAGTCTCTGATGCTATACTTCATCATAAAATACAATGATTAAGATCTTTGAAAAATAACTTTTATTTTGCATTGATATGTAAATCCATTAATTTACACAAAAACTGGGGAATTTCCAGAAGTTTGGAGTTTTTCAGCATGGAGTTGCATCACTTGGATCTTTAGAAGGCCATAGAAAGAGCAAAGGCAAGTTCTCTCCATTTCTTATTTACATTCATTCATTCATTCATTTTCCATTCCCGCTTATTCCCTTTCGGGGTCACGGGGGTCTGCCGGTGCCTATCTCCGGCACACATTGGGCGAGAGGCGGGGGTACACCCTGGACAGTTCGCCAGTCCATCGCAGGGCAACATTCACACACACACACATGCACACCTAAGGGGTATTTTAGATTAGTCAATTGACCTAACCGCATGTTTTTGGGATTGTGGGGGAAACCGGAGTACCCGGAGGAAACCCACGCAAGCACAGGGAGAACATGCAAACTCCTTCCAGGAAGGTCACCGGCGAGCCTTGAACCGACAACCTTCTACCTGGAAGGCCACAGTGCTACCCACTGCGCCACTGTGCTTTCTTATTTACATATTAAATGATTTTGTGATCATATTTATTAAAAAATACTATCCTGTTACTCAAATTATCTCAGAGATTTAATTAGTTTAGTGTAAAAAATGCAGATATTTGGTAAATAACTGAATTTGCTGAATTTCCTGGTTCTATAATTATGTGCATATGTGGCTATTTGGGATGTATTTGCTAATTCTGTAACAAGAGGGTTCGTAAAAAGAAAAGACAGCACCCATCTTTCGAACATAAACCTAATAAAACATTTAAAAGGTTACTTAAGATGGACCCATTTGAAATTCTTAAGCATGTTTGCTATTAGAAATCCAGTAAAAAAGTTACAAGTAAATGGCATCCATTTGGTGTAATGGCTCATGAATGGAGGATCTACGTAGATCTAAATATGAGGATTGTATGTCGGTCCCATGGGACCCAAGTGAACACAGGTATCCCTCTTATTTGCATTTAAGCATCGCGGCGCTTCTCATTTCCCTCACTCTCTTCATATCCATTTGTCACAACGCAATTAAAACTGTTACAGCTGTATGTTTTTTTTTTTCCATGCACTGCTTTGAAACTGCTGCTTTAGTAGTTTTTTAATCACGTTCCTTGTTCAAAAACTGCCGAGGCTATACATTGTTTAAAAGCAGACAGATGAATAAATTAAGCAAATGTAACTTTAAAAGTGTGTGTGTGTTGGCCAGTTCAAAACAGCGGAATGTTATCTCCAAAAACTCCTAGACCTAGACCGTCCTTCAGCACGCTCGCATATTACAAAAATCACCGTCTCGTCTTTTATGCACCTCGATGTTCCACGGATTTCATTGTTCAGACACATTCCTTTTTTGACTGAATATCCCCCAGCTCAGTTGTTTGTATATGTTCCACTTTTTTGTGCAGTTTAGAAGTAGATCTTATTTCCCTGAAAGATATTAGTTTTCAGTGAAGTGTGCATTCCATTGATCTGAGCCTCTTTATTGCAGATGCGCATCTCTCATTCATTCACCTGCTGCCTACCTGAGATTTAGTCTGTAAATATACTAAGTACTAAAGCAACATTAGTTGTTAATTCTAATTGACTCTCGCTTGTTTGGTCACTTCGTATTTAAATTGATTTATTCATATTGATTTAGTTATAGTTCTATTACTTTATATTTTTACTACCTCCACTTATCATACACCTTATTCTATTTATTTGAACTTTACCAATTTATGTATATAACCTGTGTTTACTGTTATTCATTAAATGTACCAACACTGAAGGGTTCCCTGTACCACAACAAACTCCTCATGTGTGCGTGCGTGTGTGTGCGTGTGTGTGTGTGTGTGTGTGCTGTAAACATCTTTCTGATTCATACTGCAACCAAAACGACGACAACAATTCCTACATTATTGATATCACTGCTGTTGGGATGGCGTTGCATTTGCAGATTAACGTTATTAAATTCAAACCATTTCCGGGTTATTACCGAGCCATTTTTTTCTGATACGTCTGCATCCATAATCCTTGCAAGTTTGGACTATGAAAGATAGTCGGATGCAATTTCTGTGACGCCATGGTGGGGCCGGCACAATAGTTTGCTGGTCTGTGCCGCTCCTGAATTTTCTTATCAGTGGGGAATTGCGGTGTGCTGAGATGCCAGCAATATCTTCCCTGCTGCTGCTGGAAATGCTGGTGACACACGCGTCAACATACCCAGGTAGTTGTGAACTGCATGCACCAGCAGCCTGGATGCCCTGCAAATGTGGCTCAATCATTGTTGAACAAAGGGGTGCCTTTGATCTTGATCTTGGGTCTACCGGTGATGTGTCCAGTCCATCACTTGCACATTTGGTCTGTTGCGCCACTGATGGGATGATGTGGTTGACCACTAATTTTAAAAACCAACCATCTTTATTAACACCATTGTTCCTCACATAGGTGACGGGAGGAAACTGATGAACCAAGCCGCTTCATTCACAATGTTTAGTATCAACAAAGTGAGCAGTTTTATCTGCGCTCTTGACAGAGCGAGCTGATAAGCTTTACTGAGGGAGAGATGCGGGCTGCTTCTTTAAACCCTTTCTCCCCCCACTTTCCCTCTCATTAAACCACTCCTTCTCTCTCCCACTCTCTCTCTCTTTGTCTGTCTCCTCCCTTCTCTCTCTGCTCCGTCTCTCAGTGGGTACCGACATTCCCCTCTCTCAATCCAATTGGCTAACAAGCCACCAATCTGGGGTCCAGCAGGGCCAGGGAGACTGCATATGCAAAGCCCTGCTTCATATTAATGAGGCACAATCGTGGCTTTAAGTCCTTGATTAGAAGAGTGCAAGAGCTTTTGGTCCCAACTGGCTGTGCCTATAGGCTGTCACCGGGAGAACGGTCCTGTTAATTGCACTGCTCAGTCACGGAAGGGAAAGAGAGGAGGAGGAGATACAGAGAGAGGGACAGAAAGAGGAGCGGAGACAGAGAGCGAAAGAGAGAGAGAGAGAAAACTTTAATTTATAGAAGAGGTTTGCTCAAATGATGATCTCAGAGCGCACATGGATTCGGTAGAACTTTCGCTCCCCGAGTGTTTTTCCCTGCACTCTGATCAACAGTAGGTACATTTTCTTTTCTTCTACTTCTGCTTGCACTTGTGTCTGGCTAGCCTTGTGTTTATGTGTGCATGTGCTCAAGTCAAGGTTGTCTGTGCTGTCAGGTAGCAAGTGTGCATATGTGTCGGCTTATCCACTATTAAAGCAATCTGTGCTCGCTTTGACGGGACACAATGCTGTGAATCATCAGTAAACAACAAGAGAGGAGGATGAGAGGAATGGGAAAATGTCTTCAATCGCAGACCGGTCGCGCAGCATGTGTCCCGCTAAATGTATTAAAAGCAGTGTGCTGGCTCAAAGAGAGAGAGAGAGGGGGATAGAGAAGGAGGGAGGGAATGAGCGGACCGTCCAGGAGCCGGCACAGAGCCTAAGAGCTCCATAGCTTCATATGTGTATCTTTACTGCTCACTTCAGCCGATGCAGAGAGAGTAAAGGTTAATACACTGGTTTTAAATGAAAGCACTTTTTAAAAAAAATGTATATATTTATATATTTGTTATTAGTTGTGTCTGAAAAATCTGAAATTATCCTCATTATCCTCAAAATTTGGATTTTTTAAAATAAATTGGGTCTTTTGAAACGTACTTGTATTAAACAATTGGAAATGTAATTGTTTTGTTTGTTATATACTTTTTTTTAACACACCCACTTATAATTTTGAGAGATTTCAATTGGTTTATTATAAGTAAATTAATGAATTTCCGCCAAGTGCTGCGAGTCATAAAACTGGTTCTGTTAAATAACAAAAATAACACATTGGGAATGAAGAGACTACACACTGGTGACCAAATAAATCTCAGCACACTTGGTTTCAGCCTCAAAACTTCAGCGATGTGTAATTCTACCTAAAGAAAAAATAGTTTTGAGTACATTTGCAAACGGAGTATTGAGGTGTGTGTTGGTGGAATGACAGCAGTGATGAAGATGAGGATGTTTTGGCACGCACCCTGCACAGGATCATTAGATTGAATGGATTATTCAGCCTCATGAAAGAAATTCAGAGATAAGAGTGTCGCTTCCTCGCAGCCTTTTGCCCATTTGGCACTCTGCGTTTGATCTTTATTTTAATACAAATTGATCACAGAGTTTGTAATTAGTATATTAGTGATAATATCAAGTGCTGGTTTAGTTATCATCCTAATTACAGACTCTCCGGGGCTGTCTGTAAATTTACATTTGCACGCTTATTTTGTTTAAATTACATCATAGTAAAATTAAAAACTCCTTTACATTTTAGCTCTAGATAGTTTTGGTCTTAAAATCATAAAACTGAACATATTTTAAATGCTTCAAACTAAAATATTTATTTTTAATTTTAGAAAATGTATTTTTACAATAAAAAACTACTATTTAAACAAGGTTTGATTATTCCACTTTAAATAGATTTTTTTTTTATTAAATTATCAATATGCATTTTTTTAAATAATTTTCACACTTATTTTCTTTCCGCATGTTCATTGGAATGACGTGAAATCTCATTGTTTGACATTTTTAATTTCCGCAGAAGTAATCTTTCAGCTTTTTAAAGGCAATGAAGTGTAAATGTCCATTGGAAGCGCGAGTGTCGTGTGTAAAATCATTCCTGGACTCTGCAGTGGGCTCAATAGTTCAGCACAGAATCATAGAGAAGCTGTCTTTGCGTTCGCTCATGCATGTTTAACCTTTTATGGCTTTCGCGGATGACTTTAAACCCAGAACCCCTCCATGGCCCTTGAAGAAAACTTACATTTCTCTTTCCACCCGTACTTTTTTCACAAGAGGCGACTGAAACCCCAGAGGTGGGGATCAGCAGGAATAAAAAGCGATTGTGTAAATTAAATTTCTTTTAATCTCCTTATAAAATAATTTACTTAATTCAAGCTGTCAATATGCATCGTGCAGATTTATTTACTTGAAGAAGTGTGCAGGAAGGCCTTTGTTGTCGCTCAGGCTGATTTGCCTTGATCCCATTCTCTGTGTGAGAGGTGTCGTGCCTCGTCCCGCTCGTCTTTCTCTTTGCGTGGCCTCTTGTCGATTACTGTCTGGACACTCTTTGTCTTTACGCTGTCCTGCTTATTGGAGACAGAGCATTGCCACTTCCCCTTATTTGAGGCATTCCAAGGGTAATTAACTCCAGTTAAAAGAGAGCCCCCTCCCTTCATTGGCCTGTCATTCAGGAAAAAAGAGAGGCCGGAGGGGGGCTGTGAAGAAAAAAGGGAAGCTATATTTTTGCCCTTTTGTTAAAAAGTGCAATAAGTGACCCGTCGGACGTACACACACTCGTGTGAAATGCCGCGCACAAAGCGGCAGCCCTGATGATGCACTTGTCAATGTCTTATCTATGAATTTCTTTCTGAATGTTGCATTTTTGTTAAACAGTGATTTTTTTTAAACAGCTCTGTTACAGAAGACTTCAATGCAACCCTCAGTATTGTTTCCAGTTTACTCCTTGTTTTGCAGATGGTTCTGCTGGCTGAGAGCCTGGAGTATTCTGTTACAGCAGGTCAATAGGGAGTGTGGTCACTCCAGAAGCAGAAGGGTCCACGAGGGCTAGATAAGGGTGTAAAAATAGTGCTTTTAGCCACTGCGTTTTCCATCGGCTCCCAGCAGACTCACTGGTTGTCTCACGGTATGCGGATGTAGCTTTTCTGATTCTCGTGAAGGTATTTGCGTTGGTAAATATACCAGATTTGTTCATTAATGCTAGAAATACTATGAAGAAGTCAGTTCTCCAGCTCTTCTTAAAGGTTTTGGAATTTTTAAATTGCTTTTAGCTTCATTGCTCTTCGATGAAATAGTGGAATTGTGCTGGTCTGGTGGCAGGAAAAGGGAAATGAATCGCTACAACAGGCTGATGGATGACCGTGAGATCTTTCTCGGTGCTTTCTCCTGTCGTACATCACGTGTGGGTGTGTGCGCGTGTGATGAGATCAGTATGATGCTTAATGTGCGAGGTCTGATTCCTTGAAGTTGCAAGACTCGGTGCCTGCTCTCACTTTCATTAATAATTTATTTTCCATTTTTTTCCCGTTAAATGGGTCTAGCGCTTTAAATTAAGACGACTCGGATAAACAGTTGTAGTTCCGTAACATTTCGCATTAATTTCTTTGCACACGTCCTCGGGCCATTTTTTTTTCCTGAGGAAATCCTTAGAGAAACCCGCTGCATTAGAAATTCAAATGCCTCCAAATCTGGCCTGTGTATGTCATTTTCTTCACTTTCATGTACATTATCGCCTTGTGTTTGCTTAACATGCCTTTCTAAAAAACCTCGTCCCTGCGGAAATCCCTTTGCAAACAAAAGCGATTGTTTGGAGTTAATTCAAACGAGTGTGATTGCTGCCCTGCTGTAGATTATAAAAGCGATCCTGATGGGAGGCTTTTGAGCAAATCTGCTTATGTGCGCTAATTTTTCTAGAGAGAGCACCAAATACCTGACTTGAGCTTATTGCAGTGTTTGAACTTATATCAAATCTTTTTGGCGTACTTAGCGGGATGTAAGAATAGATCTGTGCGTGTTTGTGTGACGTGTCAGGTGGGTGTATTTGCGCTTCGTAGCTTCTGTAGTGCGGGCGAATGCTTGCATTCCCGTAGAGATACGCATGCTTCCAGGCTGCAACGGCCGCACGCTCTCTGTCATATTAAAGCTGACAGTCCATCTGCCGCGTGGCCGGCCACGCTGCCTGTGCTACCCCTGCGTGCGAGGCCCGCATTTAATTCCACCTGTCCCATTCTTCAGCCTGCAACCCCCAAAGGTTAAATCACGTGCTCGTCAACATACAATAACAAGGAACCCTGCTGACATGTTTTAAAGCTGCGACCGGTGGCCTCTCTGACACGATTGCGCTAACTGTGTGGCATCTCATTGTTAAAGCTTTTACCCACGGATCTGTTTTAGTGATGTTTATCATTCATGTGCATCTGGGTGTTTAGTTGGTTAAGAGTCTCTACTCATGAGCTGTCAGGAAGTAAGATGGCATTTAGCAAGTATAGGGCGTTTAGAGGAATGGCACCTGTCTTATCAATCACAGATGGAATAGCAACACATCAGTGAGTCATGGTGGACGATCGTTACACAGAAAGACACTCATGCCTGTATAAGGGACATATAAGCCTAACTTGAACTTTTTTTTTTTTTGTAGTTCTGACTCTTAAGTTTGCAAATATATGGATGTTCTATTTGATGTTGTGTTGAAAATATGCATTTTTCAATTTTTTTTTCATTTTTTTGTGGAGAAATTTGGTTCATTTTTCTAAATCATCATGCAAAGGAGGGCATTGCTCCTGAAATCTATCAAAATAGTTTCAATAAATTTAATAAAAGCCTTATTTAAACAAATATCCTTGTGTTCTTTTGATGTTTACATGAATTACCACTAACAAACAAGTTTTTTTTGTCACAATTGTGAACACTTGTGCAAAATCTGTGTCAAAATCTTAATGTACACACAACACCTTCTGTTGCATTTTACTTTATGTTTGCTATATTTTCATTAAACATTTTAGTTTTTATCTTACACATACATTTATGTTATTTGTCAACCATCCACAAACACTTGTGGGTTAATTTTGCCTCAATGTTGTGTGTATTAAAGCTAAGGACAGTAGCTTCTTCGTAAGTTTCTTCACTCCTTTAGATGCACGCAGCCCTTCCACTGAACTCAAATGGCATCTTGTTGCTCTTTCTTCAGCTTTTCTTCTACTCTTCCATAGTTTTATTACGGATTGCATTTTATAGTAATAACAAAATGTACAAGGTTTGGTTAGTTACTTTTTAAATGGAGTACATGGGTGGTTGACAAAGCACACAAATCACAAAAGAGGTAAAAAAAGTAATATTTTCAACAGCATCTATTGAAATGTTGTTCCTCTGACAATTTTCACAGAAATATAAGTATCAAAGAAGTCATGATTAAAATGATGAGGAAGTGAGTTGAGGAAAATACGTTTCCAAAATATAAAGTTGACAGTTTTAGATATTGGTGCAGCACACTGATCGAATAGAACATGCATGTATTGGGATATTTAAGAGTCAGTACTACACAAATATATTTCAGGCATGATATTTGACGTAAAAATATATATTTTTCTTATCAGCCTTTTATGTCAAACACATAAAAGGAATCTTTTTTTTTCATTTAATTATTTTGTACATGATTAAATGCAATATTGTCATTTTGTTACATCCAAACATTTTTTAACGTGTTCAACAATCCTCCAATTGTGACTAAATAAATTTCCCTGCATTTGGGTAAACTATTTTACTGTACATACTCAGAGGCCTCACTTACCATGTAATTTGCATAGCTCTGTCACAAATGCTGTGGTGAAATATCAGTCGTACTTTATCAATCTAGATGAAATAAATCAGTGTTTCTGAAAGAATGTGACTGAAATAAATATGCATGGCCGCATGTGCATGCATGCTTAGTTTGCATGCTTTTAACTATTATGAAGATCTCGTCTACTAAAGAGATTTGAAAACCATGTAAATATATATATATTTTTAATGCTGTTTACGTTTATTTTCTGATGTCTTTTCAAATGTTTGGCACTGAAGTCAAAGAGTTTTTTTTGGCTTTTGATGTCATTGTTCATTTGTGTTTGATGCTTTTAAAGTGTCTTATGTGCATTTTCCCTCCTTACATGGAAACTAAATCCTTATAAAGTGTATTAGAAAGTGCCCGTTTTTAAGGATTTGAATGCGGCTGGCATTGGTAGAGCCAGGGAGTGTTTGTGTGTAAAGTCACGTTAAAGAGAGTTGAGAGATACCGGAGTGTATCAGGCCGTGTGGCGTGTGTGATGCTGGGGCTTATCGATTCCACTGCTCACTCGGCCAGAACTAAAGCCAACACATTACGCCTGGTTGTGTATGTGTATGTGGGTTTCTTTTTTCCACTAAGCTCTGACTGGCTCCCAGCCTCACACAGCACACACTGTTCTGCCCTCTGTTTGTGAGGCAAACAAACCCTGAAGTGCACCACTCCAGAAGGAACTTTCACATTAGCGACGATCACTAAAACATGATTTAACTATCAACTTTTTTTATGATAGAATTTATTCAAAAATCTAAACCATTTGATTTGAAATCTGTGCTGATTCTAGAAGATACACTCTCACCATTTTCCAAGGGACATTCCTTCACATGTGGAGTAGAAGAGTATTTGGTGGAAAAAGATGTTCTCAGAGACAGCCGCTGGAACACAGCATTTTGAGTGATTAGTTTCATCAGTCCGAGTGTGGGGACAGTTGGGGGCTGCGCGGCTCTAATGACATTGAACGTGTTTGCTGAGTTGGAACGGAGAAGGAGAATTAGGGGCCTCCTCTGTTAATTAGAGAGTGTGGCAGACTCATACACTCTCAGCCGTGCTGCCTGTGGCTCCTAGCGCTTTGCTCTCCTGTGATTTCCCTCCATCAGGTCAAATCTTCAAAAACCTGGTGGCTCTTTCCCAGAGTTAGTTGTTTTTGTTGAGAACATAAAGCGTTCGTTAATGTGTGCAGGTGATTTTCTTAGGCTCTTCTAGAGACCTCACGTGATTTCCATAAGTTTGTATAAAGATTTTGCTGTACTAACACACTGGGTATTGGTCATTTACATTTTGTAAGACTGCAACAGATGGTCTCAAAACATCTGAACAGTCTTAGTTTTATTTTTAACCCTTAGAAGTTTTGTACAAATATTTTTTTTTCATTACATTACACAATAATGCCACAACAAACCAATAATTGTAGTACATTTTCCAATAGTACTTTTTGTCATTTCTAACTGCAAAAAAATGAACATCAATTAGTTTTTATGTTTTATAATAAAAATAACAAGCGTTAAAATTATAAATCACACAAAAAGGCAAAGACGAGGTAAAAACAATGTGAAAAATGTATCAAAAGTCCTGGCAAACCTCTCCTAAACTTTATACAAGGTTCTGTGTTTTGTGCCAGAATTTTGAAAAACACAAGCCATATCACAGATCTTGAATTTCCAAGGGTTATCCCTTAATGTACCACTAGATGGCACTGATTTAGTGTCTGAAAAACCGGTGCGTGCATTGACTTTTTGTAAGAGTTAATTCAATAGTTTTTAGAAATGTAATCAAAATATAACTTAAATAAAAAAAAGTCACAAATTCAAAATTAACCCCCTTTGTTTGGCAAATAACCCCACACAAGTATGACATCAAACCTTTCCCTGGGCATTTGTTTTATTTGACCACTTTTTTAGGAGTTCTGATTCGAAGCATGTTGTAAAGGCCCCAAGCACGGTTCAACCAAATTTACTCGACAGCTCACAATTGTTAAAAGTCAGTAAAATGAAGAGTCTATGCATTAAACGCAGGTTTCAATGAACGTTTTACATTAACAGAAGAGGGCAGCTTTACTCTCTTTCAATCCTCAGTAGCTATTCACTCAGGAATGCCAGTCAGGAAAGCAAGGAATATTTTTGTCTCTCGGTGTGCAGTGCTGCGTCACTGTCTGTCAGCAGTTAATGACTCAACTGTTCTTTATCAGCATTCCACAGTCCATCTCTCTGACCCTCGTTTTTATTCCTTTTCTTGCTCTCCCTTTTGTTGTAGAATGAATTTATCAAAGGCCCAAGTTAATAGTGAAGATAAGTACGCCAAATGCGGCGCTTGGAGAACACAACAGCAATACGACATCGAGGCCAGTCACATGCGTGATGCACATGCTCTGTATAACCAAAGGTAAGGAAAGGACCAAACTAGTTTCATCAAAAGCCAAAATCTGATTTTGTGTTTTGCTTGCACGGTTTTTGTTTGCCCATGCTTGTTTCACTCAGCTCTGTGTTGTCTTCATAGTGTTTGTCTGTGTAGTCAAGTTCCCATCTATGCTTCTTACCCATTAAGCACTCCACGCCTCATTCCAGACGCTCTCCTGGGACTATTAATATGCCAAAGTAACATATTAATGTTGCATATCAACACATTAATAACAGTAACCAGGTCACACTCCTATCTCTCTCACTTTCTCTCTCTCTCTCACTCTGTTTATATGTGTGAAGAGGTATCTATACCTGTTTTCTGGAAGACAGACATTTTATCCAAGTAAATAATAACCATTGGAGTTTTGATTGATCAAAAGGAAGAGAAAGAAGACCGGATGGATGGATGAATGGATGGATGTACGGACAGATGGGTATGTGCATTTAATTGTTAGAATGGATGGAAGGATGGATGGGTGGATAAATGGACCCAATGATAGTGATGGATGTACGGATGGAGGGGTATGTGCATTTGTTTGTTTGATTGGATGGATAGGTGAATGGATGGATTGTCATTGATAGATGCACTGAGGGATGGATGTACGGACGGATGTGTATGTATTCGGTTGCTTTTGGATAGATAGACGGTTGGATGAATAGATGGATTGATACACTGGATGGACTGATACTGATGGATGGACTGATGCAAAGAATATATGGTTGGATGCACAGACAGGACAGGAATGTGTATTTGATTGTTTGAATGGATGGAATGATGGACGGGTGGATGTAGGTGTGCATGGATGGATGGATTCACTGGATTAATGGACCCAATGGATGGATTAATAATGATGGATGCACTGATGGATGGATGTACAGAAAGACGACGGACAGATGTGCATTTGGTTTGAACGGATGGAAGGACAGATGGATAGATGGATGAATTGACCCAATGGATGGATTGATAGTGATGGAGACACAGATGGATGGATGGGTGAATGGACGGACTGGTTAGTTGAAAGGATGGATGGGTGTGTGCATCGGTGGGTGGTTGTTTGGTTGGATGTTCTGATGGGTGGATGGGCAGAGGATAGTTTATGTTGAGTTTATGGGTGCGGGTTGCAGAGGTTGCCCGTTGATGTCCCCTCCAGATGCAGAGGAATGTGTTAAATGCCTCAAGGATTCCGATTAGCATATAAATTTAGATGTATGAAGATCATTGCTCCGATCACGAGTCAGTGAGTTTTATCTAGATTTAGTGGGGGCTGATTTGCGTATAAAATACAGCCAGATGTGACCAGTTAAGAGTCCTCACCAGGCCCTTCCATCTCTCCCTCTCCCTCGTTCCCTCTCAGGCCATCTTCTGTAAAACGTCTTTGTTTGACTGGTGTAATTTCCGGTCATTTATGGTTATGACTTTAGAGGTTACGGGAGGGTCAGAGAGTAGAGTGCCTTCACTTTTTTGATTTGTTTTTATTTTTTCCTTATGGTTTAAATTCATTTTCGCAATTTATTTGCCTGTTTATTTTCATATGCTACAGTAGACAGAGATCTGATCAGTGTAAGCAACTAATCTCCCTTAGATTTGGTCTGTTAGTTTTTAGGGATTGGAGCAGACAAGAAGGTGACTGTGCTTTGTCGGAGGGCCTACAAATGTATTACCTGGATTGGATTTGGTACAGGTTAGTCTGGGTCAAACCAATTAGGCTCCATTCGCATGCAAGAAGCCTTCTCTGCTCTAAGCCAATCAGGATCACGTTACTGGTATAGTCAGATCTTGTTGGCTGTCTGTAGACAGACCTGTCAGACATGACACTGTCACGCCATTGGCTGAAACATTCTGGAGCTGGAGGACATGGCTAGCTCCTCAGACTCCACATTGGTTACATCATAATCCTTTTTAATGTGTTAATAAATTAACAAAGGTTAGATGTGTAATAGAAGTGCAAATTCTAAATAAAATGCCATTTTGGATTTACAGGAACTGTAAAATGCATCCTGTTTGTAGGAGGCAGATTGTTCAGCAGCTGCGATGGAGATCTAAGGTCAATCAATCATGTACTGGCATCCCATTGGCTGCTCGTTCTCTCTCTCTCTTTGTCTCTTTCTAGCTTTGCCCAGGTTTTTATTTGATAAACCGTTGAAAACGTGAAATATTTTATGTATTATGCATTATTTTCAAATTAATTTGCATAAGGCCCTTACTTCCTATTACTAAAATATTTCAATGATAGACCACAACAATGGAATTATCTTTAAAGAAAACATTTAATCAACGAATCAATTTCAGTGCGGGGCTCTGGCAATTGTTGGGAACTAGTTAAGCTTTAAATGCTTGCGGAAGTCCTGAAATACAGAGCAGCAACCTTCGACACTTTCACACACACACAATCATAGACACTCTTCACTGATGAATGTGATCTAGGCCTGGGTGAATGAGACAGAAGCCTGGTTCAGAGGAAAAAACCCTCTCCATCTGTTGGTGAGCCTCTACCCAGATGTAAGCCAGCTTCCAGATAAACCCAATCAACTCATTTAGCTCCTGAGCCTCTCGAGACCGAGTTTTATAGACATGATCAAATAATCCAAGTCATATTTGTTTGTACAGCCTGTTACTTTACACTCAGCAGGATGTTTAAAAGATGTTTAAGTGGTTTGCTATTAATCATCAACTATTATTGTTTATATTAATCATCAGCTATTATTGTTTATTTGAAACACATTTTAATGCAGATTTATTTGGACATTAGTTTAGTTGAAATGCCTTTGAAGGATACCCCAGATGAAATTACACTTTTGCTTTTTAGTTGAATGTGCTATAATAGAAAAAAACGAGGAGTTTTGATATATATTATCATTAATCTTTTATGAAATCAATATCTCTGCATGCTAAAAAAATTTATTGGAAGCCGAATAACGAAATTGGAGTTAAAATTTGTTAATGGAGGAAATATTCCTTTCTCGTTATGAAGAGGTTTCCGTTATTACAGGGACATAGAACATAAATACAATACAAACAAGCTACTTGAGGAAAAGTTCTTTTACAAAAGGATATAAATAACTAAATAAATATATAAATAAATAAAGTAATCTGAACTAAATAGAGCTATAACAATTAGATAAAAGATACATACCCGATATAATACCTTAAATAATCTTAATATAATTAATTCATTTGATTATTTATAAATGTAAAAAAAAATGTTGGACTGCTAAACACTAGATTAGTTTTAAACGTATTGGAAACTTAACTTTGTTGATATTTTTGGAGCAGGTGTATTGTTACTATATAAGGATTAAATGCAAATATGCACTAAGTTGATTGCTGATTTTATATTTATTCATTCATTCATTTTCATTCCCGCTTATTCCCTTTCGGAGTCACGGGGGTCTGCCGGTGCCTATCTCCGGCACACATTGGGCGAGAGGCAGGGGTACACCCTGGACAGTTCGCCAGTCCATCACAGGGCAACATTCACACACATTCACACCCTAAGGGGAATTTAGCTTATTCAATTAACCTATCCGCATGTTTTTGGGGATTGTGGGGGAAACCGGAGCACCCGGAGGAAACCCACGCAAGCACAGGGAGAACATGCAAACTCCTTCCAGGAAGGTCACCGGCGAGCCTCGAACCGACAACCTTCTACCTGGAAGGCCACAGTGCTACCCACTGCGCCACTGTGCTGCCTGATTTTTTTTTTTTTTTATATTTACTAACATTCTAATGTGAAGTGCACTTTTTACAGTAAAAATAAAATGTATATAAATGGCATGAGATGTAACAAGTAAATAACCGGCATGAATTACCATAAATCAAGACTGTGTATAGTGCACACTGTTATCTAAATCGAGACATAAAGGTTAAATCAAATGTTAACTTCAATCCATCCAGTTTAATTTGATAACATACTGGAGTAGAGCCCACCAAAGCTTTATTTCTGTGAGAAGGCTTCCAACTTGAGACGACATATCAAGGGCTCCTCTAACTTTAAAAATCTCTAAATTGTGCATGTGAGTATAAATGTTGAGTGAACGTAGTCTCACAAATTGAGCTTGAACTGGCTCCAGTAGATCTCAAAGTGTGATTAAAGTAATTACCGTCTATGCATTTATGAGATTACATATTACATGTAAAAATCAGGACTGTAGTGTTGAATGCACAGTGTCTGTGTGCCGCTGACATGAACAGTGCAGCTGTGGTCATTCTCTCGGTGAAAGTAGATGGATGGTTCCATCTTAATCATTAAATCATCAATGGTACTGAAAAATGATACGACCCTTTGCACCTCTTTTTTCAACCTAATGAATCTGTGCCTGCAGACGTGGATGCTGTTTGGGGTTGAGGGCTAAGCACACTGAGAGTGAGCGAGAGAGAGAGAGGAGGAGGGGGGGGTGGGGGCAGAATGGGTATTACAGAGGTAAACCCGATTATGGGCGGAATGTGAATTAGATTTTGTAACAGATGGTGGTGTTGAAAATTTAAGATGCTTTGCGGCAGGGGAAGGCGACAGCAGTTCGGTGCATCTCTATACGAGGAGGGGGTGATAGACAGCTATAACTCAGGACAATCCTGCCTTGACAGCCAATTTCAAGAATCTGATCTGGTTAAAGACATGGCTTTCACCGGTTCAGTCACCAAAAAAAAAAAAAAAACAACCATCATTTCTCTCTCTCTCTCTCTCTTTCTCTCTCTCTCAGCTTCTCTTTTACACGCCGGTCATATTTCCTGGAGCAAAATCCTCTTTAACCATCTGTTTAATAGAATGTGTTTTTAATCTCCTCTTTTTTTCCCCTGTTATTTTTTTATTATTTTTATGTGCAATTTCATTTCTTTGAGGCTGCAGCTCATCCTCGCTTATCTTCTCTCGTGTCCTGTTGTGGTAGAATAGATGGTGCTCCGCTCCGGCAGCGATGAAGCAGTAATTTTAGGCATATTGCTTATTGAAAACTGCCAAAGCTTATTTGCTCGGCTCTGTTCTTTAAGACCTGTCACTGCAGAGCAAGCAGTCCTCTCTGTTGTTGCCTCAGATAATGAAATAATGATCATGTCAAACTTCACAAATCCATTACTGGATTTCAAACTCTAGTTCCACACTGGGATGAGTTTCTAGGGCTTCATGTTTAGCTTTTTTTTATATTAAAAAGAGCTATTTGTGTATAAAGGCAAAGACAATTCTACCAGGAATGTGCTGTGGAAGGGAGGCAGACATCATGTATACTAGTGATGAAATAAATATTTAAGTTATTTTAGTAATAAAAATCCTTTTGCAATCCCCAAATGAATAGCTAAATGAGTTTATGTATAACTCTCCACAGAATAAGTAATGTATTTACCTAAAATCACTTATTTAGGTTAAGAATTGGACTGAAAAGACATAAGGTCAGGAGAGTAATAGCTCTGCCACAATGAAAAGTGCATACGTGAGCTATACAGTGACATTTTATTTTTATTCTTTATAGTTTTTCTTCTTCGGCAAAATTCAGTAGAAGTCTGACTTCATGCAAAAAAAAAATCGTGGATGTAATATATCGGCTACAAAAAGTCTCAGAATTGGGCTTTCAATCAAAACGTTGACTTCATTTTCAAGACTGGTGTACGTATCCTGTGTGCGCCAATATACACCTGATATGTGTATGAAAGAAAGTGTAGCTGGCAAATATATCGTGAGCATAAAATAAAATGTATATATTTGTAAATCTGACTCAAAAAGAGCCACAAACCTCACCAAACATTACAGAATTTTCCCCTCATTCTAAAAGTATAAAAATAGGGCAAAATTAGCTAAAATATGTTTGATGATATGGTTGTTATATTATAAAGTATAATGTATTTCAATAAATAAATAAATATAAATAAATAATAAAATACATCGACCAAAAATGTATTCCAATTTTGTTGGAAACACTTTTTAAATATAAAAAAAAGTGTTAGTTGGAGGCACATAAGACCAGGATTTTTCACTTTGTACCTCAACAAAGATACTAAAATGCAGGTGTCCGTTTGTAAAGATGCGGACAAACCAAATTAACAATTATTGTTCTTAGATTGTCATCTAGGATGCCCACTATTGCCTTTCTGTAGTTATTGGATGATTTGTAAAATAAAATTACATTTGCCGACCACCCTTTAGTCTCTTATAAGATATTTTTTTCTAGAGTTAATCAGAATTAAAGGTGATTCAGTCCGTATATATACTGTAATGTTCTCATATTGGTTTAAAGAAGGATTTCTTTAGGCATTCCTTTTTTGAATAAATGAAAATAATTTGTGATTTGATCCCTTACAACCGAAACCACCCCTCAGCTCTTTGGCTGTAACTCGGGTGACCACGCCCTTAATTATGTAGAATTTGTTTCGTAAAATAGTTTTGTTTAGGAATGGATATAAGATTGTAGAGACAGGAACAGAAGCAGGGAGGGCTGGAAAATTCAATATTGAATAAATGAGTAAACAAAAATCCCCAAATGTTGAAGTGCATAACATTTTTTTACATGGAGTGTCTACAGGATCTTCTGACATCAGCCTCAAGTGGTCAACAAATGCTTTGCACTTTCAGTCACTTCCGAAATGTAGAAGGTTGACGCTTGGAAGGTGGACATGATCAATCAGTGTAATCCCACTAGACTGATGTTTTAATAGACAGATGAATTGTGATTTAGGAATGAAATCACTCACTTGTGTCTAGAGTGAGATCTTTTTAAAAAAATAAATTGTGCAGCTCAAATGAGACCATTAAACTGGCAGTCGCTCATATATTATTTATACATCCATCTATGGATTTCTATCATTTATTCATTTATTTTTTACATGTTAAAGTACCCGATATGCAAGTACCTGTGTTATCCGTGCCTTTAGAGGGACATTTTAAACCTGCACAGAAAAGCAACCTAAATCATCAAAAGGCCACCTCATCTCATTTTAAACCTCATCACATCTTAACCCTTCACTGTTGTCATCAACTCGAGAGAACAAGCCGCTTTTTTTGTAAACAAATTAATGTAAAATTTCACAAATTAAGCACACATTAATCTCTTAAACAATCTGTTTTCAGCGATGCATATAGAACTCTGCTGGGGGGCTGCTGGTTCTCCTGCAGTATTTATTACAAATACAAGCGCTCACTCCTCATCTTCTCTGGCCGCCGTTGGCATTTTTACGGCAGCTTGCTTCATTGTACAAATGTGTTTTTGCCATTATAACATTGATTACATGTAATCAGAGGTGTTATTTCGCAGGCTTCCATCGACAATGAAGTGAATTACTACTTTCCAACCCAGTAATGTTATAACAATTGATCTGGCCTCACAGCCAGAAAAGGCAACCTGTTTGGCATGTCTGTGTTTCGCATGGGGGAATGAGTGTAATCTGTATCCCTCCGGAACACAGGCAGTTTGCCTTTTTATTTATACTGTTTAATTGAATATACTACAAATTTCTCTGGGGCAAACGAGCTTTTAGCATGGTAGGAAACAAATGCAGACTACTGGAAAGATATTGTGGATTATAAAGCGAATGAAAAAGCGTTTGGTTTGCTTTATTTGACCAACATATTACTTTTAATGCAGTTTTGTTAGAAACACAATTCAAAACAGAGCACACCACATTTATGTTTTCAGGTTTCATTCCACTGTCAAAAAAATATTTGGAAAGATGACTGTTGATGAAGGCAGGTGAATGTGGCCCTACAGTTGGATTCCCAAAGTCAGAGTAAGCAAGAATAGGCACCAGCAGACCACCCTAAGCTCATTGGGATTCATAAGATGATAATACTTCTGTGCAAATTAGACCTTTATAAAATAAATGGGTTGGAGGAAAATATAGATTTTAAAAAAAGAGTGTTTTTCCAGGTTTTTAAGCTCTATGTTGATCTGGTTTTGTAGTTTCATTCTATTCAAGCATTTAGCAGACTTTGCTGCCCCCAGCTATTCTTGAACATACAATCTTAGAGAGAGAGAGAGAGAGAGAGAGAGAGTGAGAGTGAGAGAGAGAAAGAGAAAGAGAGAGAGACTGACTCAGTCAGTGGCTTAATGCAATGATTATATGTTTGCCTCACAAGTTGTCAAAGCACCGGATCAAAGCCTAATAACACCTTGTCATTGCCAAGTGCCATTTTTTCCAATGTTTTCCTGCTGATTTGTGACCCCTTGCCTTCAAAAATAAAACTAGAGAAAGTTTGGAGCTAGAGGACAATCTAATAATGGAAAAGTATGCTCTCTTTGCTTACGATTTCATTCTTAATTTGAACTTTCAACAAAGTGGGACTCTAAATTGTGATATCTACATAAGATCATTTGGAATTATTATTTAACCATTAGAAGACTTTAGAATTAGTCACTTTAGACTTTACAATTTTCTTTGAAAAAATTAAAACAAACTTTTTTTGTGGCAGAACTTTGCAAAACACAAGTCTTGAACTTCCAAGCATTATCCCTTCTTTACACCGCTAAAGGGCACCAGTTTGGGGTCTGTAAACTGAAGCTGAAAGACGATTTTCCCACATTTTAATTTGAATCATAACCCTTGTAATGTTCATTTATAACCAAAAATATGAAAGCCAATAACCAACATTTTGAAATCAAAATTAAACATTCATTGGGTTGCGTCATTCCTACTTACTCTTCCAGTAAACAAAAAATACATATTTTTTGAGTCAAGCTTTGTTTGTACGGCATAATTATTTATGGGGAAAAGTCATTGTTTTTAAGTAAAACTTATGGATTTTTATCTGTGTTAATGAATCGTTTTTAAATACATCCTTGTGTATGTGTTTCCAGCAGCTCAGTCAGTAGAGCATTTTGATAATGTGCAAAGTTTGTGGGTTCAAACCCCAGGGAAAGCAAGAAGTGGTGATGTGTTCACTCTTTGAATTTTAAGTAGCTTTGGATGAAAAGCAAAATGCATAAATGTAAATGTATAGGGTTAGGAGAACATTTGTGCAAGCGTATCAATAATTTGGCATGTAAAAAGTAGTGTAAAAAACCCTTGCGTGAAAGCCTTCTCTTTGTATTCTTATATAGTGCTTGAATAATCTGCAGTTTTCACCAATTTCAATGTTATTTATCATGTCCAATCACAATAAAGAGCAACCGATTTATGTCTTTGTCCTCGGCTTACAATTTCCTGTCTTTTTCTACCCTTCCACTTGACTATTATTATTCTCATTCATAAGCTTAAACTAAATTCCACTGCTTTACAGCATAAGAACTCCTTTTGTTAATGGCACACTGCGGGATTGAGGCCCGGCGACAGGCAGTTGGTAAAACAGATAAAATCATTACCTCTCAAATAGTCTCTTCTGTCGAAAGGGCTTTCTTTTCTTCTGAAATATAGGCTTTACAATTCCATTTCTCTTAGAGCTAATGTGAATTGTACTGCCTCTAATTTTGGATTCAAGCGCAGCCTAGAGTAAAAATCTGCCATCTGACAATTGAATTTATAGAGAGTTGTGAATATTACAGATTTGAATTAATAGAGTCATAGAATTGCAAGGAGCGAGAGAAACAGAGCAAGGGGAAGTGCAGGCTAATATCGTTCCGTCAGAGTTACAAAGCAGCATGTCTGAGGGTCTGGTGGTGGTGTAAAGCATGAGGGGCTCTTTCAGTGTTGCCCCCTTCCTCTTTGTTTCTTGCAATTTGACTTCGCACTCTCCGTCACTCAGGGCGGGAGGTGGGTCTCAACTCCCCCCAGTAAAACGAGTTTGTCTCCAGTACCCAAAATAGAATGACACAATCTGTTTTGAGTATAAACACTCTTCAGTGTTTGTGTTTTCCCTGAATTTAACCAGCTTTACACTGTGTATAAATACACAACACGCAGCCTTGACATTACTGGAATGCTCTGGAATACCTTTGTAGCTCACCGCACAGCACAGTACACCTGTTTATGAGTATGTGAGTACGTGTGCGCTTGTGAGGGTACAGTGTGCATGGATGTGCACTTTTGCAGGAGCAAAAGCATGTGTGTAATATGAACCTTTTTCATAATCGATTGCCTCTTGCCTCAATACAAGGAAGCGGTTGCTTTAACTCAGCACATTTCAGCTTTTCAAAAACAAATAACTGAAAGTTCTCTTTTTAAAGTTCAAAGTTTGTTTAGTCTTGTGTTTTTTTTAATACTACTTGAGTTATTCAGTGGTCATTGTGTGTTTTAATTAGTATATCACCAATATTTTACTAGATGGCTGAAGTTTGATGTTGGCTTCAGCCATCTAGTAAAAAGATCTATCTAAAATCTATATCAGCCAAAAGTACTGTTTAAATTATTTTGTGTCACTATGAGTAAAATAATCCGAACCCCCATGTCTCCATGGTTTTCATCAGCTAATATAAAGATGACTAAAATTGGTTGCTATGGTAAACATTGTGGTTACTATGGAGGGGTCAGTGACTCAATCTATTGTTGCCTTTAAATGTAATATAAACAAACCCCCATATCTCCATCATTTTCCAGCTAGAGTTCAGAAAAAGTGGTTGCTAGGGTACACAATATGGTTGTCAGTGATGCTACAATGATTGACATAAACAAACCCCCATTCCGTCTTGAAGATATTTTAATTTCCTTTTTTTATTTTCAAAAAACATTATAAGCCAATGAAACATATTTAACCTCTTCTGGGGTTTATATACTTTTGCTCAATGGTTGGTATTTTCTTCTACAGATAAACTTCTCAAGTGTGGTCTCTTT
Source organism: Danionella cerebrum (assembly GCA_007224835.1). NCBI lineage: Eukaryota > Metazoa > Chordata > Actinopteri > Cypriniformes > Danionidae > Danionella > Danionella cerebrum. The sequence continues at coordinate 377,734 of SRMA01027109.1, read as the reverse complement.
GACGTTTCTATGGGGTTCTCGGTTTGAGTGAACTGTAAAAGTTCAAAATTTTCCAGAATTCTCAGCAATTTCACAGAATTCCTTTAGTGGTACCAGTCTGAAAAAGATATAGCACCCCGAATCAGATCAGTTTAATTGTCTCAACAAAGTGGTTGTAGCTTGGACGGTCGTGCATTTTCAAATTTTATGTTTGAAGCAAAAGACAGATAACAATATTTTGGCTTAAAGTGATTTTACTCCTGATCTTTTTTTATCTCTCTAATATCTTTTTTTAATTCTTTTTTTTTAAACATTTCTTTCATTATCCTTCTCACTCTCCCACTTCTCCCTCGTACTTTATGAGCCTCAGAAGAAGTCATCTTTTACAAGCTGACTGAATTTTAGAGCCCTCATTTAGAAGCTGGCTTCCTTAATTAAAAAGCCTTTTGTGTGGTCTTCTACTGCCGATTTTATTTGTTCCCCTCCATCTCCATGTTAAAATGGTCATGATGTGTTGTCCGTATAAATCCTCTGTGATTTTCTTTCTGTCTCTATAACGACTTCGCTCCTCCGGCATCATCCCGCTTTTTACACACCTGGCCGCTAATGCAGTTAAAATGAAATTGTTCAAGTGTGACCTCACACTCTGTTTGTGTGAAATCACAAGCCCCAACACCTTTGAGGATTTTAGAGAAACAAACAGTCCCAGAACAGTTGTGTTTTGCTAAATGTAGAGATTGAAGTGCAGCTAATTGACTGAGCTGTGGTGAAGTGGCGCCCTCCACCCCCTTGTTGCCCTGCAGGACCAAGCTTAGGGTCTTTTGCATTGTTGACAGGGGAAACCGTTAATCCACTCTTGAAGCCTCTTGAAAGACAGAGAGGAGATATCTATTAATTACAGCCCTGATTAATTAATAGAACTCTTTCCCTGGGCTGAGAAGATGGAAGGGTGTTGGTGTAAATAGGTTGGTGCTATCGAATGATGTGGGAGAGGGTGGGAGTTTGGGGGGGGGGTGTTCAACCTGCTCTTTTGTTTGGGTTTGAAGAGTCTCCGCTTTTGATGGTCTGCTTGTCTGTTTGGGTTACTGGATTGAACCGGAATGTCTTTGTTTGCCACTGATTTATTTTTTTTCTTTTGTTTTCTGTCCATCGATGTATGTGTGCGTGGATGGTGACTGGCCACAGGCGCGGATGATGGAAGGGCTTTGCGCCTCCGCACTGATTAGAGTCATGTAGAACAAGTTGATATTGACTGGAAAGTGAGTGATGGTGCTGAGCTCTCCGTACTGTCCCTCTCTCTTCCGCCCTGCAGACGTTCATCTGTCATGGTGCGTTTGATCACCGGATCCCACCTCTTGATCCACAATCACAAGAAATAGCCTTCAGCAGTTTTACGTGTGGATGGAGAAATTTAGGTCCTGGAGAAATGACAGGATTTGACTCATGAAAAAAATGGTTTCAGATACGCGTTTGCCATGTCGGATAACAATAAAACTGATTCAAGTTTACACAAAAACCATTTCAGCCTCTAAAGCAAATAGTACAGGAATGGGTTTGTAGTGGCACATTCCTTTTAGCAATTGCCTCACTGTGCGCTAGTATAGTGATGTTAGCTCTCCTCTTTACAGCTGCGCAGATATACAACCACTCAGACACTTTAGTGAGACCCAGGGGACCGTGGCACACTGGCTCTCATGAGCCTCCCCTCTTATGTTTCCTCTAAGAGAAGTCATTAACATGCTAAAAAAATGCAGTATTCTGAAATCACAATCAGGTGCTTCCTTTAGCTACAGAACCCTCTGTTCTGTGGATCCACGTGTGGCCCGAGTGCCGTGGTTTGGCTGGGTAATACGTTTTGTGTCTTTGCTTCTATGAAATCCCACCTACATACATACACCAACCAATGTTCTCAGATTAGCCTTCTCTTTAACGTTCACACATTTAAGGTTCACTAACACATTCTTTTCTGATTCCAGGCTGCTCTGCAGAATGTCCAACAAGGACCGCCATATTGAGTCGAGCTGCCCCTCCTACATAAAGACGGAACCTTCTAGCCCTGCCTCACTGACAGACAGCGTAAATCATCACAGCCCCGGTGGCTCTTCAGACGCCAGCGGTAGCTACAGCTCAACCATGAACGGCCATCAGAACGGTCTGGACTCACCTACACTTTATGGCCCAACAGGGGCTCTTGGTCCATCAGGAACCGGTGCCAAGCGTTATGAGGACTGTTCCAGCACCATCACAGAGGACTCACAGATTAAATGCGAGTACATGCTGAACTCCATGCCCAAGCGACTGTGTCTCGTGTGTGGGGACATCGCGTCTGGTTACCACTATGGCGTAGCATCCTGTGAGGCCTGCAAGGCCTTTTTCAAGAGGACCATTCAAGGTTGGCTTTTACCCTCCCTCAGCTAGAGCTTCATGTAGGTTCATGTGGCAGGTGAAGAGGTCAGGGGGACTTATACCCTGAATCAGTGCTAAGCAATTCCATACATCCTATATCGACTGGCTTTACACCACCTAAGCAGCTTTCCATCCGGTAGACGTGTAAAGCCAGATGGTGTTAATGCTAGGGCTTATTAGTTGGTGGAATTTGCAGCAAAGAAATAAATATATTTCTTATTGCTACAGATTAAAAAAGCTTGATCGCTTATTCCAATCTGGAGATTTGTCGTAGCTGAATACACCAAGAAGTAGCTATGCTAATGAAAACTACTCAAAGATCCACCTCAGTCTGAACTGAAAGCAATCCAAATTCACAAAAGGTAGGGATTTGACATACCGGTATGTTTCAACCCATTAGCCAATGAAACTCTTGGTGATTTCCAAAAACATCCCATCCAGCTGGACATTTATTGACTTCCACACCGGCTGTTTTTTTTTTTTTTTTTTTTTTTCTCTTGAAGGAAGGAAGGAAGAGGGTTGGGGAGTTTAGGGAAGCAGAGGCGTCAGGACTGCAGGTCAGCTGGGGGTGCTGGGACAGGCGGCAGCTCGAGCGCCAATGCCACTCAAATCACTGGCAGCTGGCATTACGGTGGCACTTTTCCAATGCCACCTGACAACCTGCATCTATCACCTCGCAATTGAGGCAGGCATAGCCTGAAATACTGAGAAGAACACCAAAAAATTCACCTAAGAATGCCCAAAACAACTCTAAAATGGCTCCCTGTTTGGTAGCTGTTGCATGAGGTCAGTCCAAGGTCATGTGGTCTCATTCTCGGGTAATGAGTTCCATTGGCATTTGACTGCACTGATGAATGATGGAAGTGTAATGTTTAGTATGAAGACAGGCAGCAAAAGAAAGCATCTGGGACAGTTTATATCTTGTTTGAACGCTTTCAGCGAGCACTTGAGTGATAGACAATAGACATTGCACTAATCGACTGCCACCTAACTCAAATCACATCACTCTACCCTGTCACTAAGCACACACAGACATGCGTTCTTCTATCCAATGGACAGATAACCTGGACACAGCTTTCAAGTCAGGGAGCAAAGCACCTACTTTAGATTGGCAAGGATTTTTCCCTCTTTAACAGATTCCCAGCTGGTTAAGACCTCTCAACTGGTTCAGGCCCCATGAGAATCACCTCACACGTCTCCACACACATCCCCACTCCACTATCACAGATTCCTCCCAATCCAAAGACCCTAATGGATTGTGGAGATTACCTGACTAATGAATATTGGAGCTCAGTTTAATGGACATGCATACTTTAAATACTGTTTCCTGTTGAATTAGCAGTCTTGAGCATTTACCCCCCCTGCTCACGCTGCTAATCTGCTTTTTAATGAGGAAACATCAGTTCACAGAAGAGAAGAAGTCAATACAAATCAGTGTTTACAAAGTCTGATTAACTCTGAAATATTTCATCAGTGTGGAGGTCCCAGACGGGGCCTATGTTAATTGCACGAGTGAGACTGGGAGAGAGAGAGAGGGAGGGAGGGTTCCTAGAGTTGATTTTGGACCAAGACATTTGTAACCATGTGTTTGTTTTCTAATGGTAGTTAAACAGCAATTCCCTTCCCACAGTGCGCAGTTTAGTCTGCCATGAGCCATTACAAATCATACATTTGCATTTCTTTAAATCGTTATGAACCAGTCAATCTTGTATATGTGCGATGTAAGATGTTGCTATGCCAGCTGTATATTTATTCCCTTTTTCTCCACGAAAGTCAGCATATCATTGAAAGAACACAATCTAATAGACATGGCTCACATGAGGAGATTGAAGTGTACTGTATGTGTATCTGAGGGATTGGGAGAACGGGCGGCTGGTGGAGGTCACCTGGTGATCAAAAGTTCACAGAGGTGAATTTTGACCTGCAGATAATTGTTTAGGATCTGTAAAGCCATGTTTGCCCGTCTGCTAGCCTGCCCAGCCTCACAAAGCTTCATGACCTCTTAGTAAAGCCAATGTTTTCCCATGACCTTTTGAACTTATCAGACACCCTCACATGTACACAGGCAGCAAGTTTTTTTTTTTCTTTTTACTGTGAAATGCTTTATTACCTGTGTAGATGTTTAATGATTAGGAAATTAAAAAGACTACACATTGCATATCTAAACAAATGCATGGTACGGTATGGTAGAGCTTTCCCTGTCCATTTCTTTCCTAGGTATATGAGCCTTAGTTCTGGTAAGCCTCGGAGTAAACACTTCTATCAACGGATTCGGGAGTAATTCCGCATCCATTTTAGCTGATCAGGTTTCCACGCACTCAACTGTTGGGACGTTAAGAGGGTACATTATGGGGGCCTCACTCTTCATCCAAACCTTTAAATTTGACTTGCAGTAAATCTAAAAGCATCCCTCTGATTCTGCTCGTCTTTCATGAAAGGCATCCCCTCAACCCTATTGATAAATTCTAAAAATGCTTAATATTAATTTAAATTGAGTTTCCTTTAGATTAAAGCCACTTTTCCACCAAATGGCTCACCCTTTTGTGCTTTTGGGGGCTTTTCCATTGCGTTCAGCTCCCTTTAGTGGAACTTTACTTTTTTGCACCCATGTGAATGAGGTTCTCTTTAGGTCATGTCAAGTTGATAATTTTCTTTGATTGGAAAAAAAGCGTGACATAACATACTGTTGATCAGTGACTGGTTAGTTGTTGAGCTTACTGATTGTTGAAATAGATTGTTTCACAAGGAGAACAACCGATGAAAGCTTGCTCTATTGATGACACGAGTAGGATGTAAAAGAGCCGTCTTGCAACTTTGTACAGGAAACTCCCTGTGTTCAGCCATCAAAAGTGTAAACCATCGATGATTTTTCTGTCAACGTCTTCTTCTTTATCTGTTGTACTAAAAACGCTATCTTCAGGCAGACAGCGTCATTGCATCAATAGTGTGACGTATATTAATCCGCAAATCAAGAGTGTCATCTCAACAATGTGACAACAAAACAAAAGTGTGTTCTTTGAAAACACTACTGTGAAATTGTTCAGAACACACCTACCCTGAAACGACCCTGAAAATATGCGCCAACTGTACTGAACCAATGTCCCAAACTGTGCAGTGTAAAATCAGAATTAATTGTTTTTTTTTAGTAATAATCACACAAAACTGGAAGATGCTTTGGGTTTTCAGTCATTAAACACTCTCTGTTCCTTCTCTCTACATGCCTCGCCACAGGAAACATCGAGTACAGCTGCCCTGCAACCAATGAATGTGAGATCACCAAACGCAGAAGGAAGTCCTGCCAGGCCTGCCGCTTCATGAAGTGTCTGACTGTCGGCATGATGAGAGAAGGTGAGTTAGGTATCAAAAAATACCATTGTAAAAAGGAAAAGACCATTGTGTCCTTTGCTGTAGTGTTTTCTTGCAACTCTGCGGAAATGCTTTCCTTGTAGGTGAAAGTAGAGCAGGTCTTTAAAAAGTCAAGGTTGAATCTGAAGGGCCGGTTGGCCTTCTGCCCTGAGGGCCATTCACGGTCAGCCAAACACCATCTTTCCCCTCGTCCTTCAGGCCCAGTTCTAACTAACAAGACTGGTTATTATTTAGAGAGCCAGCCTGTGAGGCATTTTCTCAGAGGTCTGCCAAATAGACGAGCAGTTATTTTCAAACTGCTGATCTCTTGTGGAAACACCGGCTATGGCTTTCTGGGATTTCCCCCTTTTGATGTTAAAAGTTTACAGTAGAGGTGCCTGAACTTGCTCGTAACCTTCACGGATGAAACAAAAAGCTCTGTGATATCTTCAGCAGCAGAAATGTAGCAAGGCAGCTCATTTCCTCACTTCTCATTCAGCCAGACAGGATGTGTTTCCTCGCATCCTAAAGAAGTGCTGTCATGGGCACGAGAGGGAAGACGTGAGTGGGAATGAGAGGTAGGCTATGCTTCTGTCACTCACGCAAACAGGAAATCTGCGAGAGCCCCCAAACGCTCAACCCCTTTAAACCTGGATCAGGTAGACTGCACTTTATTCACAAAGACACAAGACTCATACACACTTACAAACCCTGCGGCCAGCCTACCTTCTGTGGACCTGAGTGGTCAGCTTACATTAGAGCAAAACAACGCAGCTGGAGAGCAACAGCAGGCACAAATGCCCCACAGGTCTACATTTGTTTGCGATGAGAGCATGCACATATACCCGTGTCTGTGTGAAATGTTTCTTTTCACAATATCCATCTTGCACACACACACACACACACACACACATGTGCAAATCTCATTCAATGCTATTGTTGCCCTGTGCAGGGACATTTGCCTGCACGGCCAGTGTCGCTGACAGGTAGGTAATTGATAAGTAGAGGCCTGTTTTCAGAAAGGTCTGAGGGATGTAGTTGCATGTTTGATATGGCATCTTCTCCCATGAGCACCCAGACAAATAGCAGCCTTTTGTTCTTGCTGCTAGCCACCCATACACACATACATCAAAATGGCACCCAATGGCACTACCATTTGTTGTAAAGTGCTTGAATTTAATACAGAGGTCCCCCTTTACATATGAATAAGGTTTATTTGGAACAAAAAAATGATACGTTGTATTTTTCATTTTTACATCACTTTATACAATCAGACTCGAACAAATTTTATGTTTTATAACTTAATGATTGAGCCACCTTTTTTAGGCTGCTGCATTGTTTGCATTATTTAAAAGTAGCTACCGTTCTGTAACGTCTGTGCAGTAAGCACGTAAAATAGCAGCATGAGACCATTATCTGCATTCGTTATACACATTAAAATGATTGTTTTGTAGCTGTGTGGAATGTTAATACTGAGCTCCGAATGGGTTGTGATGGTAGGCACACATATGATATATTTTTTTTTAATTTGTGCAAACGCAAATGTGTTTTTTTTTTCTCCCCTAATTTGGTTTTCTACCACTATAATATTTGCCCCTACCATTACACCCCTGTAAGGGCTCTGTATGTTAAGGCCAGATAGACTTAACAGTTGTCTTTATAAGACAACTTAACCTATAACCAAACACCACATTGGTTTCTTGAACCTACAATTATTCTAAATTATACTTTTTTTTTTTTTTTACAATTAGTCAAAAAAAAATTAACAAAAAGTTTCATATTATGACATTAAATCGAATAAGAATAAAAATTAAAACCTTTAAAATGATTATAAAACTGTGTGTACTGCAAATGACAAGAAACAGTATAGGCTACTAGCTAGAGAAGGCTGGCTTGGGGCTTCTTACCTGTTTAATACCAGTTTACCCCCAGTTTATCTGCAAAACAGACAGACAAAACAGTCGTCGCTTTAGCGAGAGAATGTAAGTGGTGGCGGATGATCTTCACTTAATACACTACTTTAGATGAAGACAAGTTAAGTCTCTCTGTTTCTTCTCATAAGTTGATGTAGATCTAAGAGTAAATCCAGTTGTCAGCTAGTGTTAACTGGTGTTGGCTGCATGTGGTAAGGTATGAGTTAAACATGCCTGTCATGGTCCATTTGGTGTAGCTGATAGCTTTAGGACTGTGTTGTTAGCCATAGCCAACAGCTTGCTTAGGGGGAAGATCTGTCCGAAATTAGCCTAAACACCACTGGGAAATGTGAAGGTGGAGATGCCATAAGGAAATACTCCTGATTATACACAAAGTGAGGAAATCCTTCAAACATTGTATCAAATATCAGAGGTCTTATCTGAAGCTTCACACATATGCAGAAGCAGACGCTCAGAGAGTGCATGGAGGTGCTCACCTTCAAGTCCCATGCACACTCTCGCTGCAAGGAAATTGCTGCCTCCAGCTACAGTACGTCTCTGTTTGACCCTGGAGGGCAACAGCCTGCCGCGCCGCTACCTCCAGCCACCCAACTGTAAAATTATATCCACAGACAGTAGGACAGACAGAGCATCGGCCTGAGACCGCATCCAGAAACCCACACTACCCTGCTCTAGCTCAAGCACCCAGTGTTGCTCAGAGCTAGAAAAGGCTTATTACACGACACAAGGGTCTGAGAATGTGCTGAGGATGCTAATGCTAACATGAACACACTCATAGATATCTACATGATCTTCAGTCCGCTAAACAAACCTGGAGAGAAAGGAGAATGTGGATTTGTGGAGTGATGATGATGGGAGATTGCCGGCACTCATAGATGGATGACCTTCTTCAGAGGAAGAGCTACATCGTACCTCATCCCTCTCCTTTTCTCTGATTTCATTAGAATTACAGTTATGTCTTTAGCAAGCTCTGATTGTATTTGTCAGGAAAACAAAATGTTATTTAGTATTGGTTTAAGAATAAATTAAATGTTACATTAAGTATTGTGCTTTTACAGTGATATGTCTTATATATAGAGCTTAACCGAGCAAAAAAGTGAGGAAATAAATACAAACTAAAAAATATGTATGATAAAAACATTTACAAACTTTATTGCCGCCCTCTAGAGGCTGGATGATACTACAAAATCCAATACATATAAATCTAGATGATGTTGTTCTTAGCTTTACGGGTACCCTTTTAAATGTAATTTTTTTTTTTTGGAAGGATTGTATTGATTACATATATTTATTTAAGTTATTCTTTCTTACTTTTTCTTATTATTTTAGAAAGTGACTGAGACTAAAAGAGTAACCTGAAAATTCTGGTAGTGATGGGATGCACCTTCCGAATATGTATCGTGTAATTCCAGCAGAAGGCAATTAGGGTTCGCCCAATTATTGTGCTGTGTTCTAGATAGTGTCTGTGCTAACGAAGGCCTGAGTTTGGATTCTGACAGCAGTGGCTCTCTCCGCTGCATCTCTCTAGAGACGCGGGCAGCCATGGAAGCAAAACACCCAGAGCTGCCAGTAGATATGAGTAGGCTAAAGTCTCTCTCTCTCTCTACCCCTGTCTCACACATATACACACTGACATACATACTCTTATATATAGAGAGTGAGTGCTGATTTTAGTCAGAGCAAGATAGCAATTTAAATCTCCAAAGTCTGCCTCATCAGATCAAATCCCTCTCAAAATCCCTCTCCAAACCCTTCAGAGCATTATATAGAAAGCAGGGCACTGATGGCGTTATCATGAAAGACAATAAACATCCACTTGCAATTAGAATTGTCCACGCACATTAATTATACAACACCTGCATGCTATAATATACTATTTACATAATGAAGACTATTTAAACCTATTTTAAATACACTGTAATACATGTATGCAATGATGCCCTAAGCCACCATGGACTTTCCCAGAAAATAATATTGTATATTGCCTGCCTGAGACATGATTATCCCAGTATAATATCCTGGTAGTAATTGACAATAATATGTACATAATAATCAATTGTAATCGCTGCCAATGAATCTTGCCATCAATGAATTGCCATGGAGTTCATGGAATTTTCAGGGAACAGCCACCGTAAGCTTCAGACAATATTGTTGCAATTCATCCAAAAATATTCTGTAGATTCAGGGCCATTTAGAGGTTTAGTGCTTCTGAGATAGAGGAGCAGCCCTGTGAGATTCCACCATCACATGGAAACCTTAAACTTAAAACAGCCACCTTACATCTAATGCACATGAGGAACTAGATGCAGGTTTCTCCATTTATGCAGGTGAAAGTGCCTGCGTGTGTGTTGGGTTCAATTGCTCCACGAAATACCGTATGAAGCTCATTTATAAAGTATCACTTGCTCACGAACGTCTAATGTGAAAACTATCTAATGCGTGTGGTTCATGCCAAAACTTTTGAATTGAAAAAGGGGCCACAAAAAGTATGCCAACCTCCAACCAAAAGTATAAATAAGGAGTTTGGTTCCAAAAAAAAAAAGAAAACAGTTATTGCCAGATCTATTGTGTTCTCTTTTGAAAAGTCCATAGTTAATTTTACAAAAAACGTAACACTTTCTGTGTAATTGAGTCCTAGTCTGTCCAATATTTTCCCAAACTGCAATAAGTGCCATTCGCATGTTTACAGAAAGTGACAAGTCCATCCGCACAAAGTTGATGACGGACTGAGGAGGTGGAAAATGGTGGCTGTCAAAAAGTTTTGAATCGTTTTATAATCATATATTTATAATCATCCATAAAGTCACTGGGAGGCAAAAGGAGAGACTCCCTTGAGTGGGCAGCAGATATCTGCAATATTTGCATCTGGGTTCTGAAATAATAATAATAAAAAAAATATAAAGCTTTAAATTGATCATATGGTTTCGTTGCATTTTGTAAAAAATCAAGGCCATGGAGTTACGTGTTTACAAACAAAAAAAAACTCTTTTTTTTATGTTTGTACGCTTTTGATCTGTGTTTTTGAATTTTGGCGTTTTGGGAAAAACTCTTCGAACAACGAACCAAACAAAATAATCTTTGCTTGCATTTTTCTGGTTTCAGTTTAAGTTTGTATTCATTCATATGTTTCTTGCTTTCCTCTTTTCCTCCTTTTACCTCATTCATTCACCCTGTTCTTTCCCTCGCTCCTTTCTTCCTCTGATGGGGGCATAAATCACCGCGCTGTCAGTGGCAGAGGCTTCTGGATTATGCAATGCCGCCATTCATTTACAGCCCAAGGAGTGGACCCGTCTGAGACCACCCTCCACCCACCATGTCCCCCCACCCCTGCCTCCCTAAAATAGAGAACCAGCGTCTTAAAGAGAGCTCTCAAGGGGGTGATATCATTATGCAGTCTCTCACACACACTATATCTCTATCTCTGTAGTTTGGCCTACTTTATTCCTAGATAGATGCCCTGTGCGTGCTTCTAAATGTCAGCTTGGCAACTCTATCTCACAGCTGGTTTGTTTTTCTTCCATTGTGCAATTTTGCTGCTCGAAAGCTGACATGTCTCCTTGTTAAAGAACAATATTTTGTTCAACTTCTTCCAACCACTTAGACTATTTTGGTCTCACTGTGTGACTCACTTCCCAAAGAACAGGAGCGCTGATGCCATATAATAGTTCAGAATAGTGTTGCTTAAAAGATTCTTGTCATGTGACATGTGGTTAGATTTTGGTCTAGATTCTAGTATGAGTGCAGCAACGTATGTCAGTCAATGGTAAATGTTTGCCTCTTCATCTCAGTCTTGCTCCTCAGGGCAGAACTATTTGAATACCATGACAGCCTCATTACAGTGCCATAACTGACTGACAGGACCTTGCTGATATGTATCACAGCACACACTTCCCTTCAGTACTCAAAGCGTGCTTCAAGGATAGAGAGCATGATTCTTCACCTGACGTAACCCTGCGTGGCTCACTCAGGAGTTGTCCGACTTTCCTATCTAGTACACCTGCTAAAAATGCAACGCACTGTCCACGGCACACCCCTCCAGGTTGAATCTGTGAAAGAAACAGCTGGACTAGTTTCCTTGAACCCCCCTCATCTCACCCACACCTCCCTCCCCCGAACCTCTGACTATTTAGGAGATCCCCTCTGGCGCCGCCTAAAACGACGCACATAATTAGGGCATTAACTCCTCTTAATTGCTGAGAGGTTTCTCTTTTTTTGTGAGCAGAGACTGAAAGGTCATCGTTTTGCCTCTTCCACCTTTTCTCCAGCAGCAACAGAAGGCACAGTAGCGTAAATCCCTCCTCGGCTTCCTCCTTCGCATTCCCTTGCCATCATTCGTAGACCCCTCCACCCCCCATTCCCTCTGTTCTCAGCTCCCTGGTTGTTCACAATCCTCAGCTAAATGACATCTTTAGGCATCCGCGCAACCAGCGGAAGATTGTGGGAAGTCCCAGCGCAGTGTCTGAAGCAGAATAAGCTTTGTTTGTTTGGACCCGCTCCAGGAAGAAGCATGTTACATGCCGCTTACTTTCGGAGGACTCTTTCACCTCTTCCACTGCTGTTTTTCCCTGTCTGCCATATCCACCAGTGGGCAAAGGGACAGCTGGAGGTCTGTGCTCTTTCGTTTCCATACAGCGCATCAGGGACACTTTGCTGACACTTTAATAAATGACGATTTCTCCCAGAAGGCAGCTGCTTGCCACTTTCATGCAAGATTTTCACTTAATTAGGGGAGCTATACTTCCATTGTGCAGGAAACATACTCCAGAATTCAGGTCAAACTTAAGATGTGAATAAAATATCAAACAATGTGTTATTTACCAAACTGACTGCAACATTTATGGACGGACTAATGATGTCCATTATCTCTTTTATAAATCTCTGTGCTGTCCGATTGGGTCAGAAAGTGGATGGCCTCAAGTGAGTGCAGTAAATCTGAGCACTGTGAATGTGAACGTCCACACGTCTGGCAGACCCTGCTGAAGCGAGGGCCTTCGATTGAGTCTGTGATTGAGTGGCTCGGCGATAGAGTCTGGACTGCTTCCAGCATTCAGTGTGTCCCTCATAACAACCACTTGCAGCCCACCATGCGCAATCTCAGAAAACGCCTCCGCTGGGAGACTTGTGCGGCTGCCTCTTGCAGCACCTGCTGACCTTTTAATGGCTCTGTATGGTCTCTTGCAGCCACACCAATCCCACAGCTGCCCAACTGTCATAACAATGCACAAGTAACATGTCGTGGGGACTGATGTGGCTCAGTCTTTGCTTTGTGCGGTACTGTGGCTCAAAGCGTCATGGTGTGATTTAGGTGCGCTGTGATTTATGTAATTTGTGAGCACTTTTCTTAGTGCGGTTCACAACTTTCGGAGCTTCTCTTGTGCATGACGGCAGACTGTGCTATTGTCTGTTCTAGTTGTACCCTGATGTATGCAGACAAAATTGTTTTTTTTTTGCATGGACAGACCATGCTGGGCCCACAGACTGTGCTTTTCCAGCCGGCCAGGCTGATTTGGTTGCAGGGCAGGGTCTGAAATTTGGCAGGGTCCTGATGCCCACACAGCTGGTGTGTTGTGAACATCCTTAGCTCTCTACATTGGGAAGCAGGCAAGTAGCAAAACCTGAACATGGTGGTTTTCACCTGCAGGATTGAGAGCATATCATCTCTGTTTCGATTATGTTCACATAATATGACCAAGCTCACTCATACTTACAATCACTGTATACATGTGATTTCAATTCCTCTGTACTGCTGCAATTGAGTAAGATAATATACATGTGGAAGGCACTATGAGCAGCAGACCGTTTTGGTATGAGCCCTGAGGGAGGCTGGAGTGGCTAAATTTGGTGCAGTCTGGAACTGCTGGCTTTAAGAGGCTTCATAATAGTGACTATTGTCCGAAATGAGATGGGATCTGTTATCCCTGCACTTGAGCTGCTAAAGCAAACCAAGCAAATTCATTTCAATGTTCACATCCGCTGTATTTTTTTCATGTATTGAAGACTCGTGCAGTTTAATAGTCATGGATGTTGGTCCGTAACTGAAACTTAAGCTAAAATGCTGGAATATTTCTATACAGCGTAGAATTTTAAGCGCGTTGATCATCTAATGTAAAGCACTCAAAACGACACATTTGCCATTACATCTGTTTCTTTATCTGCACACACCGACACAACAGCACAAATCTAATTAGCATGAGTGTCAGCATGCACAAAAGCAATTGTGTAATTTGCTGTAAAATGGGTCACAGGCACTGAAGCAAACTATTATAAATGTATTTCTGTCCTGAGGTTTGTTACCACCAGCCACATCAGTACACATTTACTAATTTCTCATCCAAAAATAGTCTGGAAATGACCTGCTTAGTTTGATTCGGGGTTCTAATCTATCAGTGGTATCCCCACAGATCTGGCCGACGTTGTTGTTGTTGGACATATATTATGTTAGCTGATGCTTTTCTTAAAGAACCCAACCTGGAGATTTAATCAAATGCTATGTTAACCAGAAAAAATGGTTGTATAACTCTGGGATGGAGAAAAAGCAGTGTTCTGAATTTGCTGCACTTACGAATAGCCTCAGAAGTAGCGTACTCAGTACCACAGACTGTCCTGAACAGAGATTTCACTGGCAGATGACGTTTCTCTAGAAGAGTACACTTCACTGGGTCATGCCCCCATCACTCAGCTGTAAAACCGCCGCATCCTTACACTTCCTGTGTTTACTGCGCCAGAGAAAATACCAACAGCCAGGCACTCCTCAATGGCGGTCAGTCATGAGTCAGAGCAGCGGTCCAGCCAGTGCTAAATTAATGTTTGCTGATTGCAAAGCATTTCATTTCTTCATTGTCTTTAGATCGCTCTGTGTTAATTAGGCGCCACAAAACATAACTATTCTTCGTTAATAAGTGCTAATGAGTTGAATTCTATGCATATAAATTATCTTCAGATTTTACAAATCATTGTGTTAAAAGGTATACTGGTCTTATTAGAATACACTGGTAAAAATAGTAGTTGAATAGTTATATAAAACAATAGTAACCGAACTCTGATGTTTGCTTTGTTGAACGTGGATTTAATTCCTAAAGGAAAAAGTTCAGTCCTGTGGACATCACTCAAATAGATTGACAGTGCGGACAGCCAATCACGAGTCAGCAATACTGCCAGCAACCAATAGATGAACTTAGATTTGAAAAAACCTCTAGTTTTGTTGGGTGATTGCTCATGGTCAAGTCAAGAGTCATTTGGGTCCAAGTCGCGTCTCAAGTCGCCAAATTAATGGCTCAAGTCCAAGTCACATAAATCAAATCCACATCTCTGCATTAAAAACTGGGGCAAAATAGATGCAATTATGGAACTTGTGCTTATAAAATACTACTTACTTATCACTTTTAATGAACATTTTAGTTGTAATCCCTTTATCACTTGCATGCCATCAATGTTAAAATGTGTTCAAATCTAGTACAAAATAAATAAATGATTTACATTACGGAGCCGTCATTAACTTCATTAATATTCATAAACTTCTGGATTGTTGTTATCCTCACCTCTGTGTTTGAGGATATTCCTGAAAAAATCTCAGCAATTATTTGCTCACTCCTCACAAGTGTTGCAGTCTGAGCCAATCAGATGCTTTCTGTTCGATTGGGTCAAAATGGACAAAGTTTTATCCAATCGTCTTTAAAAATTCTGCTTTTGTCGTCAAAACTCTTGTGACTTTTGACAGTCTGTACCTTTGGATTGCACCGCAAACCCAAATGCAGAGTCGGTTCGCTCAGTTAAAAACCAACTGTTTTATTGGAGTTGCTGATTACACTGGAAATGTTGCCATGACAATTGTCAGGAACTTGAGTTTATTGTACCGTGAGATTTAAACAATCTCGTAACTACATTTTTTTTTTAAATAAATAGAAAAAAGTATTTTCTCCTCACAAAAGGACTATAGCCTTATATATCCTTAAAGTGCCTCCATTAGGGAAGTTGCGTATTTAACCCAACGTTTATTGGTATAAAATATTGATCCAGTATAAACCCCTAGAAAATACTTTGGATGTGTAAAAAAAAAAGTGTATCTTTGTAATTTAAAGGGTTGAATGAACACACTGGGCATCCTGTAGTGGCAATTACCCACTCGTCTCCAACTGACCGACCTGAAGCAAGCTGCAGGCCTTTCTTCATTCTTACAACCCCATCACTTTCCCCTACTGCCCCATATTAACCAGCTTGGCCCGGCCCCCAGCACCATCTTGCTCTTCACACTGATGCAATCGCCACCATCACCCACAAGCACCCCTTCCTTCCTGACACTCAGCAGATCAATCTCAGAGCTCCTGATAGATGGTGACCTGGCACCAAATCTGTGTCTCACCTCTGTGGCTAAGCGCATTAATGTTTACACTCTTCTGAAGGATATGATTTTTTTTCTTTTAAACATGTTGAGGAATGTGTTTGCGAAAATAACATTTAAGTGCTCAACACCCAAGGGTTAATTTTAGTGTCCCCAGTTCCTGTCAAACTCCCTTGCTCAGCCTCTACCAGTGTGTTATTATAATATATCAGAGGGCCTTGTGTGATTAGCGATGGCACAGCAGGGAACAGAGTTACGTGTGAAAGTGTCTGAATGCAGCAGAGGAGCACTCGGCCCGAGACACACGACTGATGAGACTTTAATTAGATCATTTAGAGGCGAGGAATTGTTCAGGCAGAGAGAGGCCTTGTTAATGCAGTCATACAGCTCACTAAGTAGTTTTTTCCCCAGCACTGATTTTCCTCAGGTAATAACTGAGCCTACCACACACAAACACAGACAAAGGAGATTTAGGACAGTGGTAGGGATTAGAACACCCCTGACTATCGATCAAAATGCTTTGTCTCTGTTTAAATCTGACATTTATCTTTTTTTTTTTTTTAATATAGCATCAGCGCAGTTTAATGCAGTTAAAACGGTATAATTAAATTAACCTTATCCATGCACATTTCAAGAACATATTTAAGATTTTACAGAAAATATACATCTCATAAAATCTCAAATTAAGCTCTACTTTGTCAGTAACTTGCTTTTTAAGTGCAGTAAGATCTCTGATCTTTGATCTGAAACTGGAGACAGAAAATAAAAGGTAATTTGAGAAGCAGTTTTTCGTAAAAATTGCATTCTATAAAAGGTAATCCTTCTTTGATTGTGCTTCTTCTTCCTGTATCTGCTCTGGTTCCCTCACCTCACATGAGTTTCTTTTTAAGTTTCGCTTGTTAAAAACTTACCTCTTTCTGGTATGCAATGAAAGCTTCATTAGGAGTTAGCAAAATATTTGGAAAATGGCAAAATTAACAATTTTCAGGTAGATAAATATTGTAATTGTTGTGGAACTTGACCTTGGAATGTTTGACTGCGCTCAAGTGAGCTGTCGTTAGCATTTTGCATTATTCACCGTGAAACTCAACACTATAGCTACTAGAACCTTTTTTTCAAACATAAAGACTAAAAAGTCAATTTAATACAACAAAAAAATTTACATATTTCATTTTAGTAGTTGTAATTGTTAGCAAGAGCAACAAAAGCAAGAAGTGGTAGCCTAAAAATCGATTCTTAAGAAAAAATGATCTTGCATTAGGCTGTAGTTAGGACCGCCCATATAATTAGCATACGAGCATGGAAATGCAGAGGAAAAAAATTGTTTAACATATAAATGAAAAAATATAAATATTTTTATTAAGCATTTATTTATTGTATTTATCCATGCTTTGATATGTATTATTACATGTATTTTTTTTATTTAAACATATAAATATATATATATATATATATATATATATATATATATATATTTATTTATTTTTTTTTTTATGTCATTGCTGGTCCTCTATAATCCAATTATTTTAGAGGCTTTTAAAACAGTATAATATTCCCACTTTAATTCAGTTTATCTAACTATTGATTATTGTTGCACTGTTTATTTCCATAATTTATTTTCCTAAGTTATATGACTTTTAAACTTAATTTGCATGCTATTATTATTATTATTAGTAGTAGTAGTAGTAGTAGCAGTAGTGGCACTGCAATTGCTGTAAAACCATAAAGGCTAGTGGGTGACGTGGTTTGAGGTCCAGAAAAAGACACAGGCCAAGGGGGGTCATGTAGAGATGTTGAAAGAGTCTTGGTCTATTGTGTGGTGTTAATTCGCTCTGCTCTGCGTGCTCCTGGGCAGACCGGAGGCTTGGGTAAATTCAGTTTGAACACTGCACATTGTCTAAACATATCGGGCTGCCAATCAGTCACCCCGAGCCCTGATAAGAGCCGTCTTGTATTATTGAATCAACAATAGGGCGGCTCTGCCAGCAGGAAGATAACACACGCTTATTTCTCTTTAAGTCTCGGCAGAAGAAAGGCGCTGTCCACATCCACCTCATATAACTGCCTCAATTACCATAAAAACCAATGCCGTGCCCATCCTCACACATGCTGTAGAAGCCCTGCGTACATGCGTGTGTGTGTGAGAGAGAGAGAAGGCCGAAAGATAGCACTGTGTTTCCAATTATGAACTTGAACATTTCAATCATTTGGATGACATTCCATCAGCAGTCTCCACCAACCCCCTGGAATTCCAGTGTCGTTTATATGGGGGATCCTGGATGAAAGATGGGTCATAATAAAACTGTACTTGGCTTTGAATCGGTGGCCAGTAACAGCTTTATACATCTGACAATGCACCACTCACACACACTTTTCCATTGGTTCCGTTGTGTTTTTCCCTCACAAAGCAAACACAAACATGTCAATTTGACTTAGACATCAATCCCCCCACCCCTACCACCTCAACGTGTCCCATGGTTGAAGTGGGAAATCCAATGGTGATCCAATCAGAAGTTCTTCCAATATCAGCTGTCAGCAATATTTCTCCTTCCCAAAATGATCGTTCATCACGTTGTTTATTAAGTCAGCCAAGCATTTGGCAGCTTTGAAACAAAGGTTGGGAACAATCCCAGCAGCTAGTTTCTGTGCCGAAATATGTCCACATAACGAGGGCGCGCGTGAGCTTTTCTCATGTAAAAAAAAAATTGGCATTGGACCGGTCATGACACAATAATTAAAGTAAGTAAAATCTCTCCGGATTTTCCCTGGACGATGAGTGGGTCTCCCTCTCTCTTATCTCTTTATTTTCTCTGCGCGTTTCCCTTTTCTGTGGCTCTGCTTCTGTGTAGGGAGAGGCAGCCAAGCACCGGACAAATTTCATTAGGATCACCCACTCCTGCTCCTCTTTTAATATTTGAAGGCTCATTTGTTAAGAGAGAATGGTCTCTTCTCCTTGTCTTTCCCCCCTTTCTGCGGCCTTTGGAAATATAATTTCCAATTTTTAATTTGATTCATTTAGATTAAAATCATTAATCAGGACTGAAAGTGAGTTAATTTTCTGGGAAATAAATGAGCTTGTTCTGATAGCTCTTTATTAAGTGAGAGGTGTGTGCAGAGGAGTGGGCGGTGATGGAGGATGGCTTCTTTCAGGTACTGTAGGATAGTCCATTTGGCCAAATGTATTAAGGGTAAAAGATAGACCATCTTTTGGGGTGTGGAAAACAAGATGCATTTGCGTTATGAATATTCAGTTAAATGCACATCTTGTATTACCATTCAAACCTAACATTTCAATTATGATGAATATTACCAGGATAAAGCAAATATCTAAAGAGATAAATGCTCTTCAAAGTCAATCTTTTTGTCATTCCCTCTGGTTTTGGGGATCTTTTTGAAAATCTTTTTTTTTACCTGACAAGCACTGTGCCTCACAACAAACAAGGGGTGTTTGTCAAGATGGTCACGTCTGTTTACTCGCTGATGGTCAGCACTTTTCAAAGGATGCAAATCCTTGTCAAGGGCTAAGCCAAGCAAAAAAAAAAAACAAAACAAAAAAAAAAAAAAACACTTTACTCATGGTTTGATTTTTGGTTTGGTGTCTGGCCACTTTTCAGAATTTTATTTTTGTCTTCGGGAATTTCAAAGCTCAAGACAAATGCCGTCAATATTTGCCCCTCAATGTAATTACGCTATAGCAAAACTCAAGGGAGGTACCACAGGAGAGAGGGACTTTAACAGGCTTAAACATCAGAAAAATCAAATAGAAATCCCCATTCTATGCATGAATGGTACCACAGAGTGCACTTGTCTCACCGCTTTAGCCACCAACATTTACAGAGGCATGGAAAATAAATTCTCACTGGATTAAGAGGGAGATTCAGATGACAGTGTGTGTCTACCCCCCAACTCCCCTTCCTGCTTTCTCTCTCTCATCGTCCCTGTGAAGATTTAATAATTCATTCCCATAGATCTCAGGGGATCTGGCAACCAGCAGTCCTGTTGCTTTCTTATGTTCATTTGTCCAAAGCCAATTTACATGGTGTGTGTAAACTTGGCTGATTGCTAAAGGGATTCACTCTTTTACCCAGAATGGGGCGTCCTGCTTGCTGGGGTGACCTCAGCACTTAAAATGCACCTGTTTTGCTCTTTGCCACGGGTCACAGTTATTACCACACAGAAGCTAGGAGCATTAATGGAATGGACTGGAGGATGCGTACTTTAATGCAATTGGAAAGCTGACTGGAAGCTCATTTTAGCAAAAACAATTTGGCCCCCTTGAATTTAGATAAACCGAACAGCAAGAAGGTTTGAAAGAAGCTGGGTTGTGATTTAGCTTCTAGAAAATGTGCTTTGTTACAGAGAATGAGTTAAGATGAACATTTTAATGGAGTTGGCAGCTCGATAGACGTGGGTCCTTTTATGCCATGTTCATTTCTGTCAGCACCTATTGACTGTTAAATGTGCTTTCTTAAAAAGGAGGAGCACAAGGGTTTAAACTTAACATTCCCTGAGTGCCAAATCTGAGAACAAATGCTCTTTGGGGAGTAAATATTAAAGGGGTTCCAGGGAATCACACCATTAAGAAGAACTATACTGTTTACATGACGTTGGTAATGTTTTACATGTACACAATAAACATCAATTCATCAAATGAACAAGCACACATATCGTTGATTTATTATCTATCTCGCTGTCGTCTTAGTTGTGCCTCATTTGTAATTATTAACAGCAGACATAATCAAATGCACTAATCATAATGAATAATTGACAACCAGGTACTTTTAACCTGCTTTTGTGTGGCAAGGCATGCCATTTCTATTATTAATTTCCTTTGTTTTGTTTTTGTGTTCTGTTCTTTTTTTTTGTTCTTTTCTGGTTTGTTTTCTTCTGTTCTTTTTGGTTTTGCTCTTTTGTTTTTTCTGCTCTGTTCTTTGTTGTTTTGTCATGTTGTGCTCTGCTCTGTTTTTCTGATCTGTGTTTTCTGTTCAGTTTTTTGTATTGTTCTGTTTTTCTTTTTTTCGTATTGTTCTTTTCTGGTTTGTTTTCTTCTGTTGTGTTCTTTTGTTTTTTCTGTTCTGTTCTTTGTTGTTTTGTCATGTTGTGCTCTGCTCTGTTTTTTTCTGATCTGTGTTTTCTGTTCTGTTTTTTTGTATTGTTCTGTTTTTCTTTTTTGTTTTGTTCTTTTCTGATTTGTTTTCTTCTGTTCTGTTCTTTTTGGTTTTGTTCTTTTGTTTTTTTTCTGTTCTGTTTGTTGTTTTGTCATGTTGTGCTCTGTTCTGTTTTTTTTTGTATTGTTCTGTTTTTTCTTTTTCTTTTTGTTTTGTTCTTTTTTGCTCTGTTCCGTTTGGTTTTGTTCTGTTTTGTTATTTGTTGTGGGCAGTAACCCTTCGCATCCCTATAAATACTCATCAAAGAGAAAGCTATATTAGCACCAGTTAAAAGAAACAGAACCATCAGGACATGTTTGACATTCCCGTGAACACTTAAGCCTTTGTTGAGAGGACAGGGTGTTGTGTTTATGCATGTCAGCTGCTAGAATCTTGGCTGGTGAATTTACTCTCCAGTGCCCCATCAGCCTTGGTCAAAACAACGGCCTCCTTGCCTCTTTCGTCCGTCTGCACGCATGCTGTTGACTGCTAAACACGTATAGGTGTGATATAATGATGAAAGGTGGGGACCTCTGTTTTCTCTGCTCTTGTCTGATTAATTAGTCTTTTTTAAGTGGCATACGTTGCTGCCAGGTTGATTGTTTCTCACACCTTCCCTGTAAATTTCTGCAGACGCCTTTCAGGATTCCACACCACCTATGAAATTCAAAACAAGCCTTGTAAGAAGTTTACGGTCATCTCTGGTCCTAATAAAAACATTGGGGGAGGTGTGGCAAGCATAGTCTAATCATTTGAAAGAAGAGAAAGAGATTCCACCATGAAGTGATTCCTTCGTCTCATTTTAACTAAATTGAGAGATTTACAAAAGTGTGAAATGAAATGTTGCTCCTACATTATGTTCTGCCTGCTTGCATGAAATCTGAGGCATTTGCTGTGAAAACTGCAAACAGTATTTCTTGTCCCCCTTAAATAGTTACAACAAATGGCACATTTCACCAATTATAACAACCAAAGGCTTTTATCAGTGATAAGTAGACTATGAGCATTTTGAAGTATGTCCCCTTTTCTTTATTTTTTTTTTAAACACCTGATTGAAATAGACAGTTTTATGCAATGTTGCAATCAAATATTGTTTTAGTGATGGCTGTATGACATTCTTCCTGTCTGATTTATTTCACACATGTTCAGACATACAGAAGACTGTGATTTTTTTTTTAAATAATTATCTTGATAAACATAACAATTAATAGAATATCTTGCCTTGGATGCAAAGATAATAATAGTTTTATTAGAGTAGTTTATTAGAGAACCTCAGATTAAATCTGCAGTGGCCCATCACGAAGACCCATTCAGCAGGGTCTTATAGATACACCATCAAACAAACAATCGGCAACTCTTTGTGCTTACGTCTGTGTGAAACTTGACCCAAAACCCCACCATGTGCAGCCAGGCGCCTGCATGCTTTACAGTCATGTGGCGATAGAAGGTCCATCCGCAGACAGATGTATTCTGATCGTGTCAAGCCACACTGCACTTTTTTATTGCCACAGCTAATTGTATCAGAGAAAAATCTATCTTGGTACATTGTATTGGATTATAGAAAATGACTAAATTCATGTTATTTAGGTGCTACATGGGAAACAGTTTTAACAGTACAAATTTAACTGGTAAAGCACCATCACCATCCCACGAACTGAAGTGAACTCAGCGGTGGTGCTTCTAAACTGTTTTAAATCGTTTTTGTGTTCTCATTAACTAAATACTTGGAGAAAACAAGCGTTACTCGCCAAATTTTGGTGAAGAAACAAGAGAAACATAATAAAACTTGCTATAACATGCGCTCTCTCCCTCACTACGAGTATAAAATATGTCATCCTCCAAGCTAAAAAATATATAATGTCACACACTGATTTATAGACTTAAAACGTTTTAAACTCAATAGATGGAATTGTTTCTTTTCTAAAGTTTAGTTTTGTATTAAAGGATTGTGATATCTATCATATGCAGAGCTTATTTTATCATTAAAACCTATTCTACATTTTGTAGTCAGGTGCAGGTCAATGGTGAGTTTTAAGTCTCAATCCTATTGGAATAAAGTCCCCAAATCAAGAGAAAGGCCAAAAAAGAACATTTCTAAAACGTTCTAGATGAAATGTAGTGGGTAGCGCCAGCTCATTAAAACAAAAAGATGCATAAGAGGAGTTTGTGTATAAATCTTTATGCACCAATATACTAATTTCACTAATTACAATGAGTTTTTCTGCCAATGAACAAAAATGAAAGATAGACATAATTTGAACATAAAGCCATAGATGGCATATTACATTACTGCCAATGTCAATATCACTCCAAGCTTTCGTTCTTGGTGGAAAAATATAATCACCATGCCCTTGTTTTCGTCCTACATTTCATGAATGTCAACCAATCGGGGTAATAAAAGCTCCATATATCTGAGCCTCATTAACCTGGATGCAGATGCCGCTTTCACCAAGTAGTGTGAGGTAAGATGGCGCCCAGGGCTGCAGGTGATGCTATTACGAGCAGGACTGTAGCAGTGAATTAGCCCAATAAAACCTGCAGTCCAGGCAGCCACACACAAGCAGGATCCGGTTTCTGATGGGAGGTCAGTCTTGTTAAGATGAGAGGCTGTCAACACGTGACATCCGTGTGCTGTCGCATATTTCGGGTGCTGGCACAAAGTAGGGTATGCCTGCAATGTGACATGTTTTTAAGACCTTCATTCTTGTGTAAAACGATGCCTGTGGGATGTGTGTTCCTTCATGGAAAAGTGAGCAAATAAGGTCATGGATCTGCTTTTGTCCTGCAGTACAATGTCACCTAATCAACAAGCAGCCAGAGTCAATCTTAATTAAAACTCATTATCATTTAGCCCTAAAATAATCTTGTTTGTAGAGCAGACAGAGGGTAACAGTGATCAATGGAAGGAACATATAAGCTGTTCATTTAAGTCCTAAGCACTTTTTGCTAAACAGTTAAAGATAACAGTAGTTTCCATTGCAACAAATAGATTTGTATTTAATCAGCTGTTAATGAAGCCACAAAAACAACTATCCAAAATCTGCATCAATAATCTGTGCTTTTGAGAAAGGTCTGTCTAATTGTTAATTATTCATAGCCCAATTGATGTGGCGAACGAGCACCGTTGAGTTAAATGAGAATTCTAGTGTTTAAATTGTGAAACAAAGGCTGGCCCATTGAGCCTTCATGTCTGCTCCGTTCCTCTCCAGTATGCAACATGAAACGGGTCCTGGGCCACCTTTAAGTGGTTTCCAAGGAAACCGCCCATCCCCTGGAGAGGTTTGCATAATTGAATTAAGGCTCTTTTGTATGTCAATTAATTAAAAGCAGGGACAGGTCTTTAAGGTTCTGCACTCATCAGAATCGCAGGATTCAGAATGTTTTCACAACTGGCTCGCCTCAATAAATTATCCACCCATCACACTTGTGGGCTTTTTGTGGGGCAGGGGATTGACAGGTGCTTTGAATGGTGAAGGATGGTGAGGTGCACAGAAAAAACACATTTTTTTATTATTATTGTTAGATGTTTTAATTTTGAAGCTTGGATTTTTCAATTGCCGAATTTCAATGTTTCAAAATCGACAAGGCACCAAACTCATTAGCTGCGTTTCCATCCACCTATTTGATGTGCATTTTGGAAAATTGCATTAAAAAAAAAACCCCGGATGGACACACCAAGATGTGTATAAAAGACTTTTTATCCGATAAGAAAAAGTGAGCATAAACTGTGAAGGAATCTACCAAAAAGAGGTTATACAGTGCAATGGTAAATCGTTTTTCTGTTAACTAGGGCACGATGGGGCGGCATTGGTGGACTAACCAATGGACCAATTTCATTAAAAACATCTGAAATGTTGTTTCGGTCATTCAAAAATTCATTAGACAAAGTCTGCCCTTAAAGTGGTTTGGGATCATCAGCTCCCAGAACGGTCTTGACTGGCAATGTTCTCAAAGAGCAGTCTCCCAGTCTCATTCTAAGACAAAGTTATTAAATACAAAAAACCTCTCAACACAGCTACTTTCATTCCAGTTTTGTACAAAAAATTATTCTGCATCTGCATTGGAAACATGGAAAATCCACTTTCGGATATTCCTACCATCTTTTAGTGTTGTTTCCTCAACAACAACATGCAGAATCCGAATTCATGGATGTTTCTGTTATCCTGTTTTCCTTTTTTGTGAGCTGAAAACGACTCAAACACTCATAGGTCTGGCACCGCCCACTGACCACAAACTACAGATCAACTCTATGCAGAATGGTGCAGAGTCTGAGAGCAAGTGTGAGGAGCATTCTGACAAACAATGTATGTTTTCGGTAGATTTTAATGCCATAAATACGAAGCTTTATATTGCATTTTTATGTGTAGTGGACCATTAAGCATGTGTTTTTGCCAAATTTGCATAGTTCTAATTTAAATTCTAGCATTTAATTGTCATTAACATTATGTGTAAACCATATTGGTACCACTTGATTATCTGTTGAGTATGTTGTCCCCAGCACTTGCATTTTGAATGCCAGTAGCTGTTATTCGGTGGCTATCTGACCGCACCAAGCATGCACACGCAGAGCCTGAGTGTGAGACGGGCAGGTGTGTGTGCGCGGATGTCACATGGAGAGAGCGCATCTTTGCCCCTGTCTGTCAGCAGCTGCTCATCTCCTGTCCACATCCCTGAAATGCCCACTGACAGCTGCCGTGCCGACCACAGTGCTTTTAAAGTGACAGTGTAGTTTATCTGACTGCTCTAGTGAAGTGCTTGTGATAAAATGATGTGTAAAAAGTAAATGGCCTGTCTACCCTTTTGCTTCAGGTGTTCGACTGGATCGTGTGCGTGGTGGAAGACAGAAGTACAAACGCCGGATAGATGCAGAAAACAGCCCATATTTGAACCCTCAACTGGCCCTGCCTCCAAAAAAGCCATGTAAGAATCTTTAAATATTCACAGGATGGTTTCAGTGCAAAAAATGAGGCTATACTTATAATTTTCATGAAAACAAATTCTCCTCATTTGAAACTAACCTACTCAATGTTACTTTAAATGCATCTTTGTAAGTCTTACAGAATTTCAATGTCACCTTACTATGACCCACCTTATTCCCTATGAGCCAGGAAATTGGACACTAAACAAGAAAGACAGACATGTAGTATATGACAGAGCCAATCGACAAAGATGTTTGTCCGCGTGTGTGCTGAGGGAGAGCAAGCGAGCACCAGAGAGAGAGAGAGAGAAAGAGAGACCTAATCCGGATTAAATCCAATCTGGCAAAGACATCAAACCCACAATACTGGAGCTTCCGCACTGTCAGACTGCTCTGCGAAGAGACAGCACGGCAGCGCTTAACAGATTTGTCCCTAAAGCCTTTTTACTTAATGGTAGCATATTCTCCTGGAATACAATATGCTTTTATGTATGATAGGAGTGGAAATAATCTTAATTATTACAGTGGTTGAAATCATTTTACGAGTACTGCGCTCTGAATAACCTTCTCCCTAATCCTACTGATCCCTCCTTCCAGGTTCAGGCTTATTTCCAGCCACCCAGAGCAACTTATTTTAAAGCTTATTCACTATGTCCAGCTCCCATCCACTTTCATTACTTCATTTTCAGCCTTTGCTATTATATGCCAGCCACACAAGAAATTGCTCACTGACTTTATAATAAAGATAATAAAGACTGGAAAAGGAAAAGCGCATAGCTTCTTTCCCACTTAAAAGTGCTCCTAAAGAAAAAAAAATGTAGAAAATGCACTTTTTTTGCTACAACAGCATTCATTGTTGAATTTAATAAATTAGATTTTTTTTTTGTTTTAAGATTTATTTTCACCTTTAAAACTTTCAGCTTTTGCCTTTATTAGTACAGATAAGACAGTAGAATGACTGGAAGAGAAGCGGAAAGGCTGGGAAATGATGATGGTTTCTAGATTCGATCTCACTGCCGCGCATACAAATCCAAATCAAACAAATTTTTGCCTGAACTTCCAACGGTTGATGTTAAACATATACGAGGGGACCCAAAAATGGACATAGAAGTACATAGATAGAGTTCTCCCTCTAGATGAGGTTCGTATAGACCTTCACGAAACAGCTGCACAGATGGCGTCAGTTTGTGAGTGACGTTTGAGCGTAGTGTTGCAGACATCATCTCGTTCTACCTGAGAAGTCGTAATGCCAAATTTAAAAGAACAAAGATTTTTCAAATTTAGTTTCCTTCTTGAGAAATCGGCAACCAAATGCTTCAACAGACTTTTAGGGAGGATGCTCCAAGGATGAGCTGCACATAAGTCTTTGAGTGGTTTGTGTGCTTTACATGTGTTAGAAGACCGTGTTCACTCAGGCCATCTCGAAACAATGAAATATGATAAAATGCTTCTAGCTGTGGTGAAATACACTTGACAAGTGCATCCCATCTAATGGGGATAACAAATAAATAAAGTTTCTATACAAAAAAAAAAAATGTGATCCTAGAATGCAAGTAGACGTTCATAGAAGAGCCTGTCGTTGAACTCTTTGTATCTTCCGGTCTTTCATTTCTATCTCTTTCTCTGTTTTGACAAACAGTGAGGAGGGGCCACGGTGCCGGCCTATCTGATTGATTATTTTCACATAACAAAGGCATGGGGTTTGGAAATTGGGTTGCATTGATTCTAATTAGGGAAACATTAAATAAGATTTACGTAGAGATAGCACTTACAGGCTCCCCCACTCCCTGGAGTCACAGGACTGGGCTGATTGATCCATTTCCTCCCCTCCTCCTCTAGTACTCACGCACACACACACACACACACACATATGCGTTTATACCTCAGAAGTTAATGCCTTTTAATTTAGTGATCCGTTTTGTCCTCAGACCTGAAGTACAGCTGCGCTGGGCTCAAAGTGGTTCACCCAGGAATCAGAAACACACAGACACACATATTGAGATTGCAGGGTTGTGTTTGGGTTCTGTCTGTCTTTCATAATGCATTGACATAGATGATTAAACAGCAAATGAATTTCATTTAACTGTAAGGGTGTCGCTAATTACAAATTCCAATCTCCTTCACCAGTGCAATCCAGTGTCAAATGTGTATCCTTTCTCTCATTAGACTGAAGACTCGTCTGTACATCCACAATCACAATCCGACTCATTTATATTTATTTACTCTGCAGGATGGAATTCCAAAACTAATAAATAAAAATATATATATATATTATTTATTTAAAAAAAAGTATTATAATTGTATAGTAAAATCTTAAGAGTTAAGTTAACTCTACTCTGTGTGCATGTGGAAGTTAAACAGACTCTGAAAAAGAGTTATTTATTTATGTTTTTTTTTTCAAATCTGCAGAGGAAAATGCAAAATAAAAATTAACTATTCAGAGAGGGACCAAATGCACCCCAAAAAGAGTTAATTTAACTCTTGGGATTTTACTGTATTATTATTATTATTATTATTATTATTATTATTATTATTATTATTATTATTATTATTATTATTATGCATTTACTTTTTTTTTAATCCATCCTACAGAGTTTGACATGTACACTATGCCCCGATAACGCTCTAAATAAGTATGAACCTGTATGAAACCCAGTATGAAACCATGATGCCGATTATAATGGATTTTAAAATGCTATAAAAAGAGCAATTTATTCTTAAAAACAATGGTCACCTAAAGAAAAGTCTAGAAGGGAAGAAACAGTATCATTTCCAACTCACAGCCTTCATCTTTCCACCCAAAGAAATGTGCTATGCCAATGTTTCATGTTATCTGATTGCTTTCTTTTCTACTGAAGCAAACACTACATGACCTTGCTGGTATAATCCCAATCTGTTTCTTTGTTCTCCCCTTGGTGTTCAAATACAGTCCCCTTTGGCTGCCTTGCAGATAACAAGATTGTGTCTCACTTGCTGGTGGCGGAGCCTGAGAAGATCTACGCCATGCCCGACCCCACAGTGCCCGACAGCGACATCAAAGCCTTGACCACACTCTGTGACCTGGCAGACAGGGAACTGGTGGTCAACATTGGCTGGGCCAAGCATATCCCAGGTAGGACAAGAAAGAGAAAACAAGTCATGGGTAACACCATGAAACTATACGAAATTGCATCGTTTTTGAGTCGTAATGCGTTCACGAATTACGTTGTGGTCTGAAAAGGGAAAGGCTCGCTGAGTAAAACACCATTCTGAACTCTAAACAAAGCTGTGGCTTGTCAATCAAGGGCATTTGCCATCACCCAGGCCCCTGAGACATTGCTTGGGTCAGCATTTTACCTCCCTGTGTGACAGCAAGCAAGGATCAATTTGTTTAGTTTTAGCTAATTCCTTCCTCAGCGGAGCAGGATATCCACACGAGCGAAGGGAGGCTCCTGCTGGTTCAGCCAATCTGCAGTATTCCTGACATTGGCCATGAAAGATAATGACATGACTGACTGCGATTGAGACAAGTGCCCTCCTCCACCCCTTCCCTCCTCTCTACCACTGCTTATTGGCCATCTCCAAAAGACAGAATAAGGAGTTTCCACTAATCTTCTTAACAAAGGCCTTCTTTTGCATTTAATCTGAAATGCCCTGGTCACAGACATTGGCTGCCCACTTCAGCCCCTTATTGTTTGAAAAGAGCTTCTCACAGGTGCCTGAGTCTGGAGCAATAGAAAAAAAAGAGGAGAGGAGAATGAACGTGCTCAAATCACACAATAGGAAGAGTGACTGGCATAGAAATAAAAAAGAAAGGGTAGTTTCACGGCATGTGGCCATTCTCACAAGATTATTTTATACAATTTATCGTTTTACTTTCACAAAAGAATCCAGACTTCCTTCCAGAATTGCCACACAGGAAGTTGTGTTTTAGTTGCCTTTGTGCTGTTGATATGACCGTGCTAATACTGGCCCAGGGCAATAGTGCCACACAAGCCATAAAATGGGCTTAAAGCTCATCAGAGTGCCAATTTCCTGCCAGGCACGAGATGCAGGATTGGGAGGTTATTTCTGCTGTTCCATGCCAGATTGACCCAGACTTGCCCTGTGGATTTAATGGGATTTTCCCTGTGTGAGCATGAAGCCACACCGCTGGAGCTTCTGGAATGCGCTGCATTTATGTATATGGTTTATATGGCACTCAATAAGACAGACATAGCGCCGAAATGCTGCTGTTATTACATTAAATATTAGAATATTCATAAGAATAAATATTAGATTAATATAGTACTAATTAATATTAAATACCACTATATTATTATGATTTTTAAAATGATAAACTAGAGCAATACTATACTTGTAACTGAGTAAAAATATATATATATAACTGAGGAAAAAAAAACATTGATTAAAGAAAATAATTTCAAGGAAAGCATAATCACAATATTAGTAAAAAGATAATTATTTGTTGAAAATTTGAATAATTAAAGATTATTGTTGATACACTCTGCTCATGATACGATACATGCCTCAAAATGTTGTCTACGATACGAAATGAATCTCACTATTTTTAACCAAATATTGATACCATCATAATTAAAAAAAATAAGTTTATTGATGGAGGGAGAATTATAATTGTGAATAAAGGTTAATAGTCTCCTAGTAAGAATTATATATAACAAGTGGACAAGGTAAAGAAGTTTCAGAAGTGACTGGAATCACAATCACTCCATTGAGCATTGTGATAATTATCTATTCTGAAACATTGTTTGCATTGTTTGGAAGTGAATGCAGTGTGTTTTGGAGAATGTGACCCTAAATAACCCGGTCATTTGCAGGTTGAGGCTGGCTAGGGCTCTCCACATTCTGTGTGTCACTCCAGTTTCCTAAAATGTACTTTATAGTGATGGGAAGTCCGGATCATTTTACCAACTTGGAAATCTTGTTCAGCAAAATGAACAACTTTCCAAACACATCTACAAATAAGACAGACTAGAACGCTTGAAGACAACATAAATATTACTCATGGCCAAGCCTACCTTGGACTCTAATCTAGCGGCAGGCCAGAATGAGAATGATTTAAACAATTAGATTAACATTAGCTATTTTCTCAGTGCCTTTCGTTCTTTTGCCACTCCTTAATGTTAACCAAAGCAGTTTGAGTCAGAAACTGAAAAGATTTGTCATTTTTCTTTGAGTCCTTAGAGTCTTTTTGTTCAGAACTAACGAATATTTTTGATTTGCGGGTCATACTGCATTGGTTAAAATGACGGAGTAGTCACATGACCGCCTTGTAATGTTAACCGATGCAGTATAGGACAGAAACCAAAAAAAATGTTCTTTTGTCGCGTCCTTCAAGTCTTTACGTTCTTTTGTCATTATGAATGAATGAGCTACACTCGAAAAACATGACGATGTTGCGCATGTGCCACTGAACCATTCCTCACCGACACGATTCGTTCATCAAAGATTTGTTCAAAAGGATTTCTCCATCACTGATATTTCCGCTAGAGTGAAGTTTCTAGGAGGGGATGGTGACGCTGAGATTGACTTTGGACCTGTTCAGTACATATCCCTACATTTCCCTCTATTGGCCTGGAGATGGTCGTACCATTGTGTTAAGACCATTGTGATTGGGCAAAATGTGCACAACTTGGTTGTTTTTGTAACCAAATGATTCATTTGAACAAATCATATGATTCAAGACTCATTTGCTACCTATAGGTTAACATGCTCCTACAGAACAACATTTCTATTTAATATTCTGCGCTTTAAACCAGCCGCTGATTTGTGGCTATTTCCACCACTGACTAACAGAATATGTAACTTTTATGTCTCTGCTGTGTCTGAACTTCAGCCTCTGCGCAGATTCATACTTTCTTCTGCATACAATGTTCATTTCACAGAACATTGTCTGTTCACCAAGCAAACAGAGGAGTCTCTCAATTGGCCGCGTATGTTTGCGTTCTGTGAATGATTGCTCAGCAGAAGAGAGATGATTGAATGATCCGATCTGTATGTGGATGCAGCCGTTCTTGATGCTCTCATCATCTTTGTCTGATAAAAATATCCAGAGAAAAGTCAAGGGTTTCCCTTCAGTCTTTCCCCTATGGTTTCTTTTCGTGTGATGGACAGCCTGGTAAACAGCCTCTTGTTAACCTCTCCTATAACTGCACATTTCTCTCTTTTCAGACTAGTTTGTCTCTGCAGCGTCTATGGTACAGTAATTTTTTTAATCAAATTGATGAAGGCCTCCATTCTCCCCGAGAGCTCAAACCAATTTATGGCTCATGATACGGCGGCTATGTTGCTAACAGACGTAACAAACTGTCAGCCTCTCGCACAGAAGCTAATTTGAAGTCATTAGGTGTGCAGCGTACGGGCAACAATTTGTTACGGTGGTTAGGAGCACCGCTGACATTTCTGAGCGCCTTCGCTTACGATCTGTCCTAGGCGAGGAGCAGGCAAATTGTAAACTAATTTAAACATCACTCAGTATTACTGAAGCTGCCGCTGCGGAGAGCTGGCGGATAATGAAGCAGTCTGTGTTTTGCGGAATGGAGTTAAAGACGCTTCGGCGGCAGCTCCCTCCGCCAGCGGCGCAGACACAGCCTTTCCTTTCTGATTGCTTTTTTAATGCGTCGAGGCTTTGCCCCTTCTCCCTCCTCTGATCATTTACATGCTCGTATAGGCCATGAAAACATTTGATATGGTTTACAAACACACCGTGAGAGAGTGTTCCTGAACAAAACCTTGGCGTCATCTGTTCCTGTAAGCCTGGCTTTATTATGGGAGAGGGAAGGATTTAGAAATGTGATATTAACTCAATAGGAGGGTGGGGGGGTGAAGGCAGAAAATGGCATAATGTGGATTATGGTGAGGAATCTCATTTGAGAGATTAAAGCATTCAGGGTGTAATTTTATTTTACTGTTAAAGCTGCATGCGGGAGAGAAAAAAAGAGTATATGTTTGTAGTGGAAAATCCGGAATGGGAAATCTGTCTTTTAATGGAATTAGAGCCTCGTCGCACTGGTTGCGAGAAATCCAATACCTCAAAGTATTTCGTATTCAGAAATTAATTTGTTTATAAATCCTCCTCTCAGATCAAAAGTGACCAGACCCTTTAAAAGGTCATCATTATCAAATCAATTTTACTTTAATTATTTTTTTGCTATAATTATACTAGTTAAAATAGTAAGCAATATATTCATCGAAGCAAAAAAACAAATATGATATTTCATAGACGAAATATGGCAGAAAAAAAATATGTTTACCTAATTTACTTTAAGAGAACTGCTAAAACATATTTATTTCTTTACTTTTCAGACTGAGGTTGACTTTTATGGTTTGTGCTTGTTTTTACTCTTGTATTTTTCTATTGTAATGTTGTACAGCACTTTGGTCAGCCTGGGCTGTTGGAAGGTGCTAAATAAATAAACCTGACAATAAATCTTTATGAATAAAATATAGCTTATAAAAAAAAGTTCAGGTGTAATTATATTTTAGTGCATTTGTGCTTTTTTTCTGGTGGATTTGGGCCTCACCAAAGGTCATTAAACAGCTCATTGGCCAGATGCGTTGATTGTATTTCCTATGCGTTTCTATTGGTCAGATTTTGGTAAAATCATTGACCTACCAGAAAAAAGCCAGCAGACACACGCACGTTTAACTGGAGAGACAAGTAAGCTTCCTGTTTGCGCCCTAACTTTTACTACATAGTTTGCATGAATTACTTAATATAGATGCCATATATCTTGAGGAAGGAGCACAAGAAGCTTTGTAGCTAAATCTCTGTACAGAAAATCCCATATTGGCATTCACATTTAAAAACTGCAGCTGGTTTAGTAAGAAAAACACTATTTTTTACATCTGTTCCCCACTATTGCACTGTTCAGCTGGCCGCCACTTTAAGCGATTTCTGAAATGAACTGTACCAAAAGTAAAGCGTACTTCAATGTAATTCAACCAAACTAAATAACAAACCTAATCACGTACAAACAATAAAAAAAGGAACAAAATATTTTCACGAGACTTTTATATGTATCTCACGTTATCAATATACAATCAAACACTGCGTAAAATTCAACCCAGACAAGTTAAAATCAAGTCTATGAACCAAAACTAGGACAAATAATAAAGTAGTGAATGTCTATGTTAAATTTATTAGGAGTTGACAGAAGCGCAAACTGTAACTTTGTTTGTAAAACTTGATTTATATTAAAGAATAATGAAGAAAGTGTTTTATTGTTCAATAGCGGATGGTTGCTCTTAACTTGATGAGCGTTCTAGAATAATATTTAGACTAGAAGTGTCTTTCTACCTTTCTGGAGGTAAAATTTGCCAGGGTTTTTTCCATTCTCAGCTTTATCTTGGAAACTTTCTTTCTTCCGTCATTTTCTTTCAATAGCATGTGGATAGGCATATTGTAACATAATGTGACTGAGCGGTAAAATCGAACACTGTCGCCCCCTAATCCTTTTTATGTAGATACTAAGGTACTGCCAGGTTCCCTCTCTCTTTACCCGCCTTGCATCTCCTTCACTCTTTCAATTGTTAGGTCCAGTGTTTCTTTTTTAAATGGGTTCAGAACAAGGAGGGAGTAATAGAAGCAGTTATAGAATTATTATTATTAGCATATTTATTTTATATTGTTATATTGATGATGTTTTGTTTTAATAAAAACAATCTGCAACAATATTCTAACTCAGTACGTCAAAGTTAATAATTGAATATTTGTTTAACTCTTGAGTTTGGAAAAAAATATATAAATTTGACAATTAAAGATTTTGCTCATGAGATCAGAATTAAAACAAAAAATAATTATTTATTTTATATATTTCCTTGATAAACAATAACTATTAAATAATTCTAAGGCTGTTTTTTTTATTAGTTGTGAGCTGTGATATGTTGATGTCATCTTTAATCATTGCACTGCTCATGATTTCTGATTGTAGCTGAATATTCACAAATCTGTTTCACATAATCACTGTACCAATTTCTTTTTATCTCAGCGCACCCTGCCTTTCCAATCCAGTGTCATTCTGACAAAATGCTAGTTTTGTCTCATTAGCTCCGCGAACTCACTGGAGGAAGAGCTAATCATATGTAAACATAATTATCTGCAAACTGGAGTAAGCTCTCTTCTTCCTCCTCGCTGAGGCCAGCCTGCCTGCCAGTGCTTTCCCAGATGTGATTTTTGGGAGCCTCCTCCTCCTCCTCCTCTTCCCCGGCCTGGCTGAGAGGAGAGAGAAAACCCCCACTCTAACCAATCTCCAAATGAGGCCCTGTCTGTCACCGCCCTCAGCCTGACACTCTGCAAATATTGATTAATAGATGCCCTAAGCTCCTTTTAGCAAATCAAATTTTCACTTTTAGCAGGGGTTTCACTCCTGATACATTCAGCAAAGTGAGATGCACTAAATTAAGCCTGACACTCCGAGAAAAAGGCTCCACGCACTGAGTCAAATAAGAGAAATGTGTGTCGGAGAGATTGTGCATTTATATTGGTGTTTTAACATAGTTCAAAGGTCAGGATCACAAGCACTCTTCAGTCACATCTCGCAATTGTAGGAAGTGACATCAATTAGTAAATCTGTCTCTATGGACAAAGGTCTTATTTATTCTCTGTATGAAGATTTATTTGGATTTGTACTGTTTACATTTGTACTCCTGCATGAAAGGAATAAACGATAGACAGTGTTCCACAATGGCAGACTTTTCACACCATAGGCAAAAATGGGATAAAGATCAAAACATTTCATTTAATTGTTTTCCATTCACTAACTACTACTAACACTGGTCCCTTGTTTATTTGCTGTGATCAACTTTTGCACCTATTAAAATGTCTCGAAATACAGCATGAACAGTATAACAGTGGGTGTTATGTTAATCAATTTTGTGCAGAAAATTTTAATTCTCATAATGAGTACAACACAGAATGCATTGGGATGACTGGGATGTCTTTTAACTTCGATTACTCACTTTTATACTTTTTCTTTATCTGCATACTCTCAACTCTCTACTTACAATTCTCATTCATTTAAAGTTTTTTTTATTTTTATTTTTGCCATTCTGTCGCTAAGAGTTTTTAGTCTAAACACAGCGTTGATAAAATGCCATCGTTAGCTCATTTAATAGTTTAAGCTTATAGCTAGACCGACATCCTTACCTTATGGCTACTTCTTGGCTCTAGGGCTAAAGTGGAGCGTTGAAAATATTCACCTTTAGATTGGGACACCCCTACAAAGCCATGTATAGCAGCCAAATTAGTCTCAACGATCAGCATATACATCAATCCTGGCACTTTCTACAATTTTAAGTTGAATTCTACATTAAATTTAAAAATTCTTTAATAAATTGAACACATTTTGGACATTTTAAATATCAAATGTATCAATAATAGCACATTATTCTTGTTATATTAGCATTTTTTGTGATTTAAATCCCTTCTGCTGCATTTTTTTTGGAATAATAATACTTTTCTTTATGACAAAATTACTTACCTTTGTGGTTATGAGGATGGCTCCTACAAAATGCTCAGCCATTTCATTAATGCTTATCAAATATTTAAAAACACATTTACAATGTTCTTTTTCAAACAAAGAGCGAGACTCATGAAAGAGTATTTTTTTCTTTTAAAATGCGGACTATATCACATTTTAAAATTTTAAATCAGTGAAGGAAAAGTTTGTAGGATACTGCATGATAATCAAACCCTTTTTTTTAAAAAGTATTTGATTACATTATGTTTACAATGCATGGAGGATTTAATCGTTTGAAATGTCTATTTTATTATTGCTGCTGAAGTTGATTCCATTTCATCGAGAGACAGTCTGTTGTGAATGGTCCCCAGATGATACCTCTCTTAGTAAACAGGTTCCTCTCAGCCTGTTGCAACTGCAACTGACACAAGTCAAATTTACATCATACTTTCCACTCATGCTCCCATTTGTTTTCACATGACAACCCTCAGCATTATGCGAGTGTTTTTTCCTTGCCCTAGCATGTCGTTCTGCATAAAAGAACACCCTCGCTTTAGAGGGACTGTAAGAGAGCTGACTAGGTGTGACAGTAACCTTCTGGTCTCTCAGCAACTCTGCATTCATTCCAACCCATCAGACCCTATGTCTGTCCCACAGCCAGTGGGGGGCGGCGCTGTGTGATTGCCCGTTGAAAAAACAAGGCATTATTGCTCATTTTTCCCTCTTATTAGTTTGATTACATTTGCAAATCAAATCAATCCATCAGGCAGTTTGTGAAGGGCCGCGTCCTGCAATCTAAAAGGGCCTGCTAGTAATCTCCATCTAATAAGATGCAAATGTGTCACATCGGTAAGTAACCAATAAATCATCGCTGTGTCTACGCCAATCATTAACCATCAGAATGAACAGTCAATTTTTACTATTTTCAATTTGTGATATGCTTGTGGAATATAAAGATAGATGGATGTAATTATACAACCCAAACTCCATTTCAATCCCTTGCATCTACAATAGCATATTTGCTGGGAGGTAGAACAGGCTTGGGATCGTATCATGCAGGTCTTTTTTTTTTTTTTGTTGGACTTGGGGTTCAGGCAAAGTTCACAAAGAGGCTGGGAACAGCCCTTGTTTGAAACCCTACTTCAAAATATCTATTCAGGGGAACATCATCTCCAGTAGAGAGTGAACAGGATAATAGCATTGGATTGGAGCTGTCCAATTACTCTACGAATTATAACCTAGAGGCTGTGAAATAACCACATTGTTATTTGCCATTGTATGAATCTAATCATGGTGTACATTATTGTTAAAGATTCAACCCAAGACATATATGGTCATGAATGAAGTAATGAACGAAGTGATTAGCCATTTTCCAACAGATACTTCATAGCATTAATAGTTTAGGGAAAAGCTTCGTCAATTAGGACAATTATTGGCGAAATGATTTTTGTTTGTGTTTTATTTAAAAGAAAAAAAAGTGTCATATTTTTACAAGATAGAAAAGAATCCATTTTTATTATCCCCATTGGTTCTCATCAGCCTGTCCATATTCAAGGAGATTGAAAAGCAATACTGGTTCAAATGCAGCACCCACTTCCTCACAAACTGTCACATGTGGCCGTCTCAACATCTAAGTGTCCTCCTCCTCATCACCATATTTCATATCTGAATGTAAATTCAAATTTGAATGTCTGCTACCTTCAGTGTGTCCAAAATGTACTCTCTTCCCGTTTTCCCCTCGCTCAATTTCCCTTTCCAGCTCTTTTAATGCAGTCCCTCAGGTACAGAGAGTTTCCCTCTACAGAACCCCATCAGTACTTCTAACGCCATAAAGCCATTGTGTCTCGCAAAACTAGCATCAGCATATTCCTTTCCCCCTCATTCTCGCCTTTGCGTTTTTCTCTGTCAAAAGAAAAGCTCACTTTGATTTCGACATCAAACCTCATTTACCACATCACTATGTAATTGCGAATCTTAACTTAAGTTAAGTAGCGTTGTTTTTGTTAGTTGGCTCAGAACATCAGCATCGGCTGATCAACATTAAAGTATGCTCTAAGATAAAAAGATGAAGATCTCTGTCTGTACAGTAAATTTGTTAATTGTGTTGCTGCAAAACATTACACAACATTACAGTTTTGTAAATAACTATTTGGGGTGGCAAAGTTGTCCTATAATACAGGTTGGCGGTTTGATCCCCAGCAGGTCCATTCTGCCAGAGTGGCCTTGGGCAAACCACTTCACCCACATTGCTCTGTAAGGGTGGGTGTGACTGGTGGCGTGTATTTGGTGGTGGGCAGGAGACCGTAGGTACAAAATTGCAAGCAAGTTCTTAATCTATCCTTGATCTACTCCAGGTACTAGGGTGGTTTACTGACCAGAGCGAAGTAAAGGGGAGGTTCATTTCCCTCACTTACCCCTACCCCCATAGCTCTTCCTCTTCCTTGGTGCAGTCCCTTTAGCCCTGGAAAACAAGGGTTTTGGGGAAAGACGGAAAATACACAACCTAACCATCGTGACACTCCTACGAAGTCATTCCCGTCAACCTCACGGTTTTGTAGGATCAGCAAATTCAACACTCCTGTTAGACATTCTATATAGACCTTATAGGTTTCAGTTCACATCCCTCTTTTAATAGAGAATAAGGACACCCCTTCACCTCCGCTTGTGTAAGGGAACAGAGGATGGGCTAAGATGTAGAAATGGAACTCATTCCAAGTTTGAAGCCTTGGATCTTGACTGGACAAGTGAGAAGGATGTAGGAGAGCTTCTGGATCAAGTGAAGGGGTTCAAGTGTATCGAGGTTCTTTTCACAAGTGACTGAGATTCCCAGACGGATTGGTGAGTCAGGGAGTGCAGTGCCTCTGTTGATTGACAGATCTGCCTGAGAGCTGAGTCAAAAGGCATGATTTACTATTCTGCTCTATTGTCATCAGACAGTGGACTTCCTTGTGCACCTATTTCAGAAGCTCTTGGTTGCCTTCCCAGGGAGGTGTTCCAGGCATGTCCCACTGGGATGAGGCTCTAGATTAACCTCTGAATGTGTCTGTGTTCCCCCAGGTAGAGATAGAGAAAGTGTCTACTGTGAGCTAAGTCTAGGATCCCTGCTTAGACTTCTGCCTTATGGCCCAACTCTTGAAAAAGTGGTAAAACCCAGACCCAGTTGTTTTTTTACTATCGCTATCAAGCAAAATCTGTTAAGAAACTTTTTATATGTTGTGTGGCTGTTTTGGAACAGCTGCCTCATGCAGCAACCTTCAATTGGAATGCATTGTTCCCAGCTTGTCTGATGTGGCAAAATGGGGCTTGTTAATAAGTGGCCAGTTTTCAACTACAGCTCCCCAGTTTCACTTTTTACAATTATATTCACTTTTCCAAATGCCCGGCTGCCACCTTCCCCAGCATCACTTCCTTATTTTCAATTGCATAATCAAAAGCAAAGCTTGAACAATCCCTCACGCCAACAGCTAAACAGCATTTGGGTTTGTATTGTGGATTTATAGTTTATCTTTATCTGTTGCTTCATCTGTGGGTAGCTATTACAGCAGGCTGGCCAGCTTATTGTTTGGGCCTGAT
Source organism: Danionella cerebrum (assembly GCA_007224835.1). Classification (NCBI taxonomy): domain Eukaryota; kingdom Metazoa; phylum Chordata; class Actinopteri; order Cypriniformes; family Danionidae; genus Danionella; species Danionella cerebrum. The sequence continues at coordinate 337,634 of SRMA01027109.1, read as the reverse complement.
AGATCTGTGTGCAGTCCATCACTTGGAGCCATGCGCCCGGAAAGCCATCGGCCTGCCTGATGATGAAATACGAGCTATCAGCCTCAGTAATGGCTGTAAAATTTCATAATTACACGGCCTTTATTACATTGCATAATGACCCTGAAGCAGTATGGAACAATTAATTAAGATTTTCAGCCGTGGCTTTTGCAGAAATTAAAAGGTGCTCATTGCCGTGGAATGGGGTAATGTCTTGTCTCGGAAGCATTAAGACTCCCTGTCTGTCTGCATGCTGCGTGTTTGTGGAAACGCAGGACATTCCCCTGCTTCTGTTTGTCTGGCCAGATCATGTTTGAGAGAGACGCTAATCCGCCAGTATGAAATTAATCCATGCAGTCAGGCTTCCATCAGAAAATCTGGATGTTTTTTTTCCTCCCAAATTTAATCTCCCATGATAGGCATATAAATAATATGCTGCAGTAATCGCAGTTATGCCGTTTCAGACAACGGATCATCAAAGATTTTTCTGCAACGTCCAGATGAGATAGGGTTTGTCAATATAGCCTCGTAAAGGGCTTTTATCGATCACCATGGGAAAACAAATGAATCCGTATAAGTATTTGCCCTGCACCCCTCCTGTTTGCTCACACATGCTCTCACGCTCCTGACTATATGCTGAGGCAAACTAAGGAGGCGTCTGGAGCTCAGACATAAGCCCTTGCCTCATGCATTTGTGGCCTTTGCAAACGTTTCTGGTGGAGCCTGGTGGTTGGGTTCAACAGTCTCTAGGAGCAGGATTCACTCTGACCCCCATAGGAGAGTCGCAACATCAAAGACCTCCACCTGGCAGAGGAGTGAGGCAGTGAGCTCTGGGTAAACTGCAATAATACCTCCTATGAGGAATATAACTTACTCCTGCCAACATTAGTACAAAAAAATGAAGTGAGGGGATCAACGGAACCACACAAGGATTAGAAGACAACATGTTTATTTTGTGTTTTTGCCAATTAATAATCTCATTAGCTCAATTCACTCAATTCATTCTCGAAATCCATAACAGTCTCGAGATTGATAGTTTCAACCTGCACCTGGAAGCCTTAAGAGGCACATCTACATTCAAGAGGCTCTAGGGAGAAATTGGAAAAAGGTGTAATTAAAATGTAAATATTGATATTTCATTGTTGGGAATGGCTGTGGTTAATGTCACTCCATCTGTGGAGCCTCTGCAGTGGATGCTTTATTACAGTCCAGGGAGCTTCCGCCCTTCTCAACTGCTGCCACTAGGGCACATGTGCTTGTTGCTGCCTCGTTTCTATACGCAATTAAGTGGAAAAATACAGTCCGAAGCGTAATCCATGCTCTCTTAACCAGCTGTCTGGATATATTTAGATTTAATCTCCTCCACCAATCGGCCTTAATGTATGCAATTAGGAGTCTGGCGATTGCTAATTAGCTGCATTAGAATAAGAAGCATGATGCAGCATCTTCCTTGCTTTAGGGGCCCTTCTACAAGGCGAAATCAAACATTTCTGACCTTTTTGTATTTTTTTAATTTTTTATTATCATTTGGAATAATTTAAAGTTTTCACTTCAAATATACTTTAGTCAATAATTTACCATGTAAATTACATCAGAGTATATCAAGACTAGATTCACGCAATAACCCAGTGAATGTTTAAGAAAAAAATATGTCTACCCCAAAAACGGGGTTTACATGAAAATAACTTATTTCTGTTTTAACCATTCTAGATCACAACGAGTCTAATAACATTAAAATAACATCAAAAATCAAGTCTACATGTTCATTTAAAACATTTACCAAACATACCATTTTTATTTTTCCACAAACTCAAAACCAAATTTTCTCAAAATGTCAAAAATGCATACAATAGGTTGTTTATATGTGGAAAAATTACAAAAAAAACAACAAAGAAATAACAAGTAAAAGCAAGGTATAGTTATGACTTGTCATCAACTGCATTTTGAGTTGCCTAAAAATTTATGTATAATGTTAAGGACTGTCAAATACATGTAATATGGACGTTTCCATCCACCAATTGTTATATTTCCTCATGTCCTTATAAGCTGATCTGTCTCGTCCCTTCATTAGTTTCCTACCTTCCCTTCTCAACATCTCAATGGGGGGAGGGGGGTTGGTATGCAAACCTTGTATGCTCGTACCCACCACTTACTCTCACAAACTACTGAAATGCTCTGAATGACCAAAGATAATATCACCTAGTGCTGCACAGTTGCTTTACAGACAGTTAAGAAATCCAAATCGTTTCCCTTTGGTGAGCAGCAGGAGATTTCTGGGATCTTTCCAGCACCTGAATTTATCATTTTATGTTCCTATTCGGTCTTTAGATTGCTTTTACTTCCTCTCCATCACCTCATTGAAATAATACTTTTCATATCACGCAAAAAATAAAGACTTGAAGATGTGTAGACAATTTAAATTTAAGCCCAACATTGTTCTTATTTTGGATACTTTATTTTTATAAAATGCCATTCATCATGTTTTAGAACCAACCAAACATTTTATATGTCCAGCAAAGCAATTCTATAGATCTTTCCTTTAGCTGGTGTCTCCATTGTTTATCAATTTCTTAAAGGTCTAAAAATACAATTTCAGAGAAAAGCCTGAGGGAAAATCACTCAGTTCTCTTTAAGTCTATTGAACAGCACAGAAACTAGCAGCTGCTTAACACCACTGTGTGCATGTGATCATGGTAAGCGCTGCACGGCAGCATGCCTCACACTGACAGGTGAATATTTGCTTAGCCGCTAAATGGATGTGGACAGCTATGGCTGTGTTAATGTGTTTTCCTCCAAAAGACGTGTGATTTCGCTCTCTTTTTCCCTCTGACTGGTGTTGTTTTGTGGAGATGAAAGGCGGCCGGTGATAAAAGCACAGAGGAGCGATGTGGCGGTTTGTGTGTATGCAGCTCCTGTCATCGCTTTCCCTGTTACCCCTCACAGAGGGAGGGGGGATACCCTACAAACAGCAACAACACATCCCGAGAAAGAACAATATGTTTGCCTTTTCTCGTTTTTGATTTAGACAAGAATTGTATTGGCTAATTTTGGGAGCTGTTTGGCTGCTTTAACTGGTGAATCAGGAGAATCTCAAAGCCTCGCTGGGGTAGTAAAATGGACAGACAGAGACTGGCATGGTGTTTGTTCTTGTCTCACCATGTCCTTTGGCATCATTAGCCTCACAACAGGGTTATCTGCAAGATTAGAGTAATCACCAATCAGTTGAATGTGTTCCAACCAGCATTCTCTTCCTGCGTTTGTTTACAGGAACTATTTCATGTACAACTAGATTAGCATTCTTGAAACTAGTTAGATAAACTATATATTATATAACTAGTTTGATGTACAGTTAAAAAGATTTTTTTGTACAGATAAAATTTGCTTAATGTTTTTGTTTTAAGGTTTTTTTTTAATAGTTTCATAATAGATCACATCTTTAAACAGTTCTTTAAACAGCTTCAAATGTAATTTGTATTAGTTAAACACACAATAGAGTTTCCCCTAGGTTTACAGGTTTTTTTTTTTTTTTGGGGGGGGGGGGTTGGGTCTAGTGGTATTGGATTGTGGTTACATAGCAGCATATAATGAGCGCATGCAAATGCAGCATCATGTATATAATTTGCGATAAAACATCAAAGGAATTATTTATATTATAATTTTTTTTTTTGGGGGGGGGGTGCATCTTTAATGGTATTTAAAGGTAGGGTGCCTATTCTGATTTCTAAGTTGGGAAGGTGGCCAACTAGCTTATAAATATTCAAATAATTTGTGGAGTTAGTTCCAAAATGAGATTAGAAAACTTTTTTAGTCCATAATCAATTTTCCACAAAAACACAATACTTGCCATGCAAGTCCTGTTTTTTGACAGTTTTCAAAAATGCCATAACTACCATAAATTAAGCACAGTGCAAAGAAGATGAGGTGCTGAGGAGGTGAGAGAATGGCGGTTGTCATCGGAAGCAAAAGTCTGGAATCATTTTATAATCATTCCATAAAGATGGACAGAATCAGACCATTTCACAATATATTTTAAGATTAATCATTAAATATTAAAATCTGGATGTGAAATGTTTATATTTGTATGACTGGTGTACTTTTTGAAAGTTTTGTAACCGTTTTTGTGCTAAAGAAAACACTGTTATGGCATTTTGTACTTATAACTTATATTTTTATAAGGGAGGGGTAGTCTTTGGTGATTGTGGGATATTTAATGGTAGAGGAAACAATGAAGAAAGTCTGCACTCTAAAGCATTGAAAATAAAAAAACTTTTTCAGACAACAGAGTTTTAAGTATCTACTCAAATGCATAAGTTAAAAAGGTGGTATGTTTAACTTCTCAAAACATATTTATATTGTAGAAATAACAGTAGATTTGCATCTACCGATGTATGGCATTATTTTTATATTCTAATTGTTTGCATCACATGCTGCTTTATAAAAATGATATGACGACTTGGGCTTCTAATATTACAAAGTCTCACCTTTGTTTTCCAAGCACTATTTTTGCAAGTAGATTAGTCACTGTGTCATCATTGTGTTGACAAAGTGTGAAAGCAGACAGAGTGTATCTTCACACAGGAGCTCAGGAGGGAGCCAGGATACATCAAATAAACAACCAGTGTGCTCGGCAGGAAGAATAGCTCTGATTCTCGTCGCTCGAGCATGCTCATTTACCCTGCAACCATGAGGAAATAAGCTAGTGTTGCTCAGAGTGAGACACTGGAGTTGAGCACACGTGTTTTCATACGACTGCTAAACAGAATTATCGAGGTGAAGTCTGCCTTGAGGAAGTTGAGGAGGAGCTATGATTGTGTTTATGTGATTGTGTGTGTGTGTATGTATGTGTGTGTTTGTCTCGGCGGGCTTTCTCAGTGTGTAAACGTGCAGTCAGAAAAGATTTGGCAGACGGACGGCCGGCGGTTGCTGTGAGGCCTGGTGGTGAGCAGTCCTGCCCAGCAGGGGTTAAGCTCGCATGGCTGCACTGCAGCCTCTTTCTGTCAGCCTGTGCTACTCCATGCTCCAAAGCTGATTTCTTCTGAAAAGCTACTGCAGGTTTCACCAGGCCCAGCCGGCAGATACCTATAACTGGTGGAACCTTCCCTAGTCCACAGACTCAGGCTTTCCTCTCCATTGAGTGCAAACTCCATCAGTTTAGTCGGAGAACAGAAACATAGAGAGTGTCAGTGTAAAGCCACCTCGGCCCTGAGAGAGAGAGAGGAGGAGGAGGGAGGAGGGAGATGGACTTCAAGCTCTGAAGCTACTCTCCAGGCTAAAAGAGTTCAATTGAAAGGATGTTACAGAGATTGAACGCTGGATCAGATAATGCCTGTGCGCCATCACATGGGGTAGTCTGCTTAGTGCCCCTCCCCAAAAAACTATTATCTAGATTTTTTTTGTTTTGTTTTGATTTTCTCATATTTCATAATGGTATATCTCAATATGTTCATGTATTATGATTGGTACATATGTGTGAAGTACCAATTTTTGAAGTAATTTGTTGCAATCATATTTAGAAATTTGTCTTATTCCAAAAGAAAACATGCTGGTTGAAAGTTTGAAAGCAAAACAAAACAAAAAAAATCGAAGGTGGAATAGCAGCATTTTTGGTAAGCGTTACAGAACAAAGGCGACCTCTGGGAGTGTGTTTGTTTGGTTGTCCGACGGCAAAAGTAAATATAAGTTAAATACGTCTACTAGATCACTAGAATACAAGCTGTTAACTTATGAAAGAGAGATGTTTCATCAAGTTCTGACCTCCAGGCATGGTTTGCTCAAACAGGTATTAACGGTCTCGAAATATGCCCAACTTTTTATTCTACATTCCTATTGTGTAATTGGAGCCGGATAAAGGGTGCATATAGGCAGGATGTCGTTTTTGGGACAAACTTTAAATAAGTTTTGTAATGGTGTAAAATTGAGCACTTTAAATATGGTTGTCAGCTGACAAAAGTGCAAATTAAATGTATGTACAAAACTAGAATACCGCATAAAATATTTACAAATAATGAACCGTTTCCATAAAACAAGTCAAAGTGAAAACTTCCTGTTAAACAGGCCCCAGATATCAAAAGAAAAAGAGAAGTTGCTGCGTTAGAACTTACATACGTCTTAAAACACATGGACGAAACGCAATGTGATGTTAAGTATGTTTTTTCTTATTGTATATAATGTTTATCGTTTACGTAATGTTTATAATACTTGTGCATTAAAAAAAAAATGCACATAAAAATACATGGATGGAAATGCAGCTGGTGAGTTTCTGCTGTGGTGCCTGCCTCAAGTGGTCAGTCGATGAATTGCAGCTTAACTAATATCTTATTACGCAACCACAGGGAACTTTTACTTCATGGGCAGACATACACAATTTCCAGTGACAATACTGTAAATGCTTGTTTAAATACATAATCTAAATCGCTTGAAATAAATAGACAGTCATTTTGCAAATACAACTAATTATTCACATTTTCGATTGGACTTTTTACTTGTTGAGTCAATAAACTTCTTCTTGTTACAGAGACTCCTTTGGGAAACGGCACATTTACCCCAGCTGAAGTTACAGCGATACGCTTTAATTTAGCTCTTTGGATCCTTTCTCACACAGCAAAGCATTCAAAGGTGAACTGTAATCACAGTCACCACCAGGCTCTTTTGTAAAATGAAATAACAGATGAAAAGAAGGGCGAAAAATGCATCTTTAAAGTTTGCCCTCGCGTAAATGTCAATAGAGAACCTTTTCCATCATCAGCAGTAAATTCACATTGATGGCTCTTTTCTTCTCTTTATCGATCCGGCCATGAGAACGTAGATTTGTATCTGTTAATTAATGCGTCCTGAAACAGCATTTGTATTAATCAGGGAGATAAGAAAAATTGGATGCCTGCACTGGCATGACAACCGTAAAAGCGTGAGCCTCTGATAAAATCATTGATGGACCTCAATAAAGAGGGAAAAAAAGTTCTTCCTTCCACTCAATAAACTAATCATTGGGCTTTTAATTATTCTGCGGAGAGATGTGTGGAGATTGGGGAATGTGTAAATCTAATTATTTACTAACAGCAGTGTGTGAGAGGGAGGGCTGAGAGTGGCACAGGGGGAGCTCTAGGCCATGGGCTCCGTCCATCTGCCACTCCACAGCCGCCCCCTGCCTTTATTCAGTCTCTCTGTTCGTCCCTCATGCTCTCATTCCCTTTGTCCCTCTGCCTCTCCATCCATCTTCATCTGCAGTGTCTTCACTCATTTTGCTGACTCCTGTATGATTTGTGTCTTTCGTCTCTATCGATGATAATGTTCCTGTGGCACCAGCGTCATCAAGCAGACGTGCAAACTCAATATTGATTTCACCACTTCAAGACGAAGTGTGCCACAGCATTTATTATTTCCTAAGTGAGTTTCTCAATTCCTTACTTGTAAAAGTAGCTCAAATAAATTTGGAATTTTATCTTAATGAGCTCGATGGACAGAAAGGTACTTCAGTGTTTTTAATTAGTGATGGGTTTAGTCAGCATTTATTTTCTAAATATTGGGCTGTGGAGCGGTTTTAAAAATTATTTTCCTCGAAACACTTTTGATGCCTTGTGCTTATGCTACAGGAACTACAAACAACATATTTTTAAATGTTTATATACATTATTATATATGTATATGAAAACCAAAATGTACTTTGGTGCTTTACAATGTGAACCATACACTGATATGAATAGGAAAAATGCTAGACATTTATTGAAAAAACAGCATCAAATGAGGCTTCTTTTATTTATTTATCTATTTGTTTTAAACAATTTATGCAATTTATTCTGTGCTCAACTTTTGGGAGTGTGACACGTTTCAAGGCAACCTATTACGATACACTTTTAAAACTCAAAAACCTATGGCTCAAAGAACATTTAATTAACAGTAAAACATTCAAAACAGTGTCTGAACCAATTTAGTTAATTGGTAAATTTTATTTGGAATGATACAAGTTTGTGTGGCCCTCCAAACATATTTTAGCTGTGCATAGAGTGAATATTGAGGATTTTCTGCACAACCATCTACTAAGCAGGATTGCCACGATTAATTATGTTAATTAGCTGACTAGATTCGGATGCAAATAGCCTAAAATGAAGAACCTTGTCTTTAGCCCTCAATATTTAAAATGGGGCCAAAGCTTGAAATCTTTCACTCAATGTACTTTAATCATAGGCCATACCTGTCTGCTATGTTCTGTTATCAGTGAGGGAGAGAGAATGACTCTTAACTTCCTGATAAGCTGAGATCTGCACATTTTTTTGAACTGCCCGACTGGTTACCATGTATATATGGAGTGGACTAAGTTCCATGGATATACAAAAGATGGGTTAAACCCCTTTGTTTCACACAAAACCAGTAGTCGATGAGGAGTATACATTTCACACTAGAATTCTCTTGGATAGATGTTGCTTAAGGTTATGTTATGGTTAGGCTTGGTTACCAAATATATTGGAGAATGTAAAAATTTCAAATATCAGATTTGTACTCTGTGGGCTCTCTCTTTTTGCGCTTTCAGTTGAAAATGGCCCCTAAGGAAAGATTTTCTGAATCTAGTGTTAATCCTACTTTTGTTTCTCAACCACCAGCTGACTCATTACCTTCCCAAAATGAACATTTTTATGGTCCTGCTCTTCAATTGAATGACAGGGTAGACTTAGTGCCGCTAATTTCATAAAAATGGTTCAAAAACATGTTTCATTTGAACTAATGCTTTCTTTTAACCAATCTTAACAAAACATTCAGGAAGCATATCAAGAGTGCATAAGTAAGTAAAATATAATGCGTAAATCACCATTAATAAAGGATCGTGCCTGCCTCTAGAGGGCCCAAGGGGTGTTATCTTATTTTTAGCACTTGCCACCTTTCATTGAGGCCGGTGTGTTTTTAAGAATGTTGCAGTCTTGAATTAGATCCCCCTTAAGAAATTTTTGGCCTAATCCCTTTTGATGATTTTATTAAGTAGTAGAGGATGGCCCTGCCAACTGGCATCAAGCACACTGGCACCAGCAGGCCAGGGGAGGGACCAACTGCTCACAAGCTCTTGCTCTGCCTCTAATGAGATCAGAGATGTTAACAGTTTGGGATGATAAATTAGCAGTTGGTATAAACAATAGCCCCAAACCTACACCTAATGAGCTCCTTGCCATTAGTAATTAACTCACAGAAACAGATTTCAAAAAGAAAAGGAAAAATGAGCACAAATGTCGTCTTTCTCTGAAGGCATCTCTTCACAACAGATGTTGGTGAGCCTCATTCACATTATCCCCCTTACAGTCACAGAGACTTTTCATCTGTTCTGGGACCAGCAGAGGAAACCAATAGCTCCAACACCAACAGGTGTTATTTTCTCACAGATCGCCATTTTTTCTTCTTAAGAATGAGAATCTGTGAAATTCAACATCATTTCAGTGCCCAATCTCTGTCATTTATTTGGTGTTTTTAGCTTTATTTTAGTATAGTGATCCCTCTTATATTGCTTCAAAATTGACCCAATATTGGCAAAAATAGAATAAAGGCAAATAACAAAAAAAAACAATGTCTGATCTCTCTGATCTGATGTCTGATATCTTCCAAACAAAAATGTTTTTAAGTGTAGCCAAATCAAACATCAATAGATGCCTCAATATTAAATCGAATCATTAAAATCTCATTATCACACCATTCTAAATTCTATGATGATAAATTATTGATGTATTTAACAGAAAAACTTAGTTGATCATTCAAACACGTCATTATCTATGTAATGAATAAATGATAAGGACCTATTGCACCTACTGAGAGCAACCACTGAACCAGGAACCCACTGAACCATACAAATTGTGTTGGTAATGTCTGAGGAAACATCTGAAGCGCTCCTTTGTTGTTACTTCGAAACCAGTTACAGTCTGAAAAATCAGAGGATCTTCTGCTACAAAAAGATGAAGAAAAAGATGGTAAAAACAGAAGGAAAGTGTGTGTAGGTGTGTGTGTCCATGTGTAGAGTTGGGGGAGGAGAAAGGAGAAGGAGTTTGAGGCAAGCAATTAGTCTTTCAGTTGGTGTGATGGGAAGAATTGATCCATGCTGCATGTTGGGGGAGATAAGCAGTGCCCTCCCTTAGGATGCCCCGTGGCCCGCAGCGCAGCAGGAGATGAGGGGCCTCGGCATGCTCCCGTTGGAGCTTTCCTCTTTTACACCTCCAGAATCTCAATGCTTCCAACTAAAACAAGCACAAACTTCTGACAACCCATTGAGCTTTTATGTTTTTTTTTCAGCCAAATGTTGATTTAAGCTGAACGTCCATCACTGAGTTTAAAAAAAGCTTCTCTTGTTTTTTTTTCCCAGGGTTTTCCACACTCTCGCTGGCAGATCAGATGAGTCTTCTACAGAGCGCCTGGATGGAGATCCTGATCCTGAGGGTCGTCTACCGTTCTCTGTCGTTCGAAGACAAGTTGGTCTACGCTGAAGACTACATCATGGATGAGGACCAGTCCAAGCTTGCCGGCCTGCTTGACTTAAACAACGCCATCCTTCAGCTGGTGAAGAAATACAAGAGCATAAAGCTGGAGAAGGAGGAGTTTGTCACTCTGAAAGCTATAGCCCTGGCTAACTCAGGTAAAAAGAGCACCCTTGTCCTATGAAACCCAGTAAATTTACAGGAGAATACTCTCAACCTATGACTGTGTTGAAACTTTTACACTTTTAATATCACAGTACTCAAAGCTAATGTCATTTTTGGACCAGGAGGGCATGGATGGTGCTGGATGGGGAAATAAAAATCAAAGTACATGGAGGAAACCTACTCAGTTTTGGGGTTTTGACACACCCCCAACTGAGTAATAGTTAGCAATGCTAAATACTGCACCGCACTGTACGCTCTACTACATTATTTTATATTAAGACTCGTTTTTATATTATACAGACTCATTTTATTTTAATAAACGTTACATTTAAAAGTTAGAGCAGGAGATTCCTGGGAGTTAAACCTGCCCCAACTTTGGATGAAGCACCTCGCCAAACACCCGTCTGTAATGCCACACAGGCCTCACTGCTGATTGGCTACAAGTATGTTATGCTACCTGACCTGGTAATAAACAATGTTAATATACTGATAAATAATAAAAATTATTTTTAAGAATGTACTTTAAAATCAGCAAAATCTAAACAAATTCATTGTGTTTTTTTTTTTTTTATCTGTGTATCATTCAGTTTTATACTCTTGCCCCGTCCAAAAACCTCTACAAAACTTTCCGATCATACAGATCAGATCAGTCCCAAAAGGAAAAAAGAAACATATTTAAAAAATTACATATTTTTTCTTTTTTTGTGTGTTAGTTTTAATAATGAAAATTTGTTGTTTGTTTTTAAATTGAAAACCAAATGAATGAATAATACACAGACTTTTTTTTTTTTTTTTTATGTAACATGGTTTTATGTAACAATACAAGTCTCATTATTTTGGATGGAATAAAATGTACCTGATACTATTTTCTTACATGAAAATGAGCACAATAGAAAATTTTACATTCCATTTTACAGAATCCTAACGTATTTGGGATGAATACAGTCAGCGCAAACACACAAAGATGCTGTAAAAGATACGTCATGTGACTGCTTTGTGATTACACTGTTCAGATGGAATGAGATTCTTGAATTTTCTTGAAAAAGAAAAGGATTGCTAATAAGGTAAAGATAGAAAGAGTGAAACTCCCTTTTTGTCTCGTACGGAATTTGGATTTTGGATGAAGTGGACATGTTAAAGTATGGATATTTTAGATGGAGGACAGTTGAAGTGATGTCTAAATATCTTCATTGGTCATCCTGTGTCATCAGGCGTACTACAATACATCAAAAAGTTCTCCCACTCCTCCCCTTTTTAAATCCTTCAAAAGCACGGCTGTGGCCCCTCTCCGTATTAGCATAAGTCTCTGCTCGGATGCCTCTTAAGTAAGGAGCCCATCACTATGCACCTGCATGTCAATAATAGGCTCTGATGTTGTCCACCATCGACAGTCGCACCATGGCCCTCTGGCTCCCTTTGTGTTGACCCCATCTTTGAACTTTATCTTGGTTGCTGGCCAGTAGTTTTCCCTTTAATTACAAGAAGGAAACTGTCAATAAAATCTGTTAAATGGGTCGCAATGAGCAGCTTGAATGGGAGGGCGGCTATTTGTTCAAATTCTCCAGCGCTCAAGGTATTGACAGTTTGTTTTCTGGGGCCATATGTGACGATCAATCTCCGGCTGGGCCTGGCCATGCTGAAAAATGAAAAAGCAGATTGCTCTTGCTCGCTTGCGGATGATGGCTAGCTAGTTTGGCCCCAGCCCGCAGACACCAATGGGCTGCTCTGCCCCAAGTGCACCCCTGAGAGAACAAGGGAGTGCGTGACTCTTTTGAGAAAGTCTTTTTTTAATTGATTTGATGATTAGCTATTCATCTCAGCTTGTTGATGTGCACGTCGGAGTGCCAGAAGCAGGGAAGGTGATTGATATTTGTTAGATGTGTTCAAAACAATTTCATCGACTATTTGTGTTTGTGGCTTTGTTGTTTATTTTAAGCTACTTATAACCTAAAGGCTAAACGCTTGCTCTAGCCATTTGCTTAAACTCCATTCTATTTATTACGACTTTCCCTCCAGGAATTTGTTTCCATAAGAGATACATTTTAAGCAAAAAGCACTCCAATATTACCCTCCAGTTTTTCCACTCTGACTGAATGTATTTCTAATTTTGAATATTTTTTTTTTCAACAAATAATGTTTTTTTTTTATCTCTCAGATTTGAAATAAAACTATTTTGCTTAAAAGTCACAAGTTAATTAAGCTGAAGTAAGCTACATCAGATTTTGGTTTGAATATACGTTTGCAAAAAAAGGTGAGCCACCATCCTTGCTTCCCTGGCCTCAAAATGCGCACCATTCATCGTGACCACTAGAGGCTGCATTGTTGCAGATGACACATAGGGGCATTTTGTATTAAATTGGAACTGGGATTTGGCTGGTCAGTGGGTTCTAAACCTCTGGTTGTTACTGATCTGTTTTAGTGGAAAGGTGCTGCACTTTCTTGTGGTTTGAGCTTCAACTTTTCCGATGACCGAAGCCAATGTAACTGATTGAACTGATTAAACTACTACCCCAGCAAAATGACAGAGGGCCAATCTGTCCCAACAGAAGAATTACATGCTCTGTTTTATCAATACTTGATCACACAGTTATTATTTAACATGCATCAATGGATTTGAGGCAGTTGATTGATTTTAGAATCTTTGCCAAAAGCCGCAGCCTGCATTTGGACATTTTATCCAGAGGGAATGAGATCGGATTGACACGGCACTCTAGTCAATAATGTTGTAATGTCAGTCTATAAAGAGCAAGTCAGAAAAGTACTTTTTTAGCGTTTTGGTGTGAGAAAACCATCACAACGCATCCAAGGCTCAGATTAGCTGGGAAAGTGCAACTTTATTAGCCAACGTAGCAAAGAGACTTGCAGCCTGAGACTAATTGCATTCTCAGAGGCACGTCTGTCACAGAGAACGGCCGTGAATGCCGTACTAACTAGAGCAAATGCAAATTCAGCCTGTTTGACATTTCTGGCAGACAATGCCAGTCAGGCTGAGGTATTGTTTCCTGACTCGAGCCTCTGTTTCTCTCGCTTAGACGAAAGCCATATCAGCTCTGCTCCAAACACTGTTTCTGTCGCCTGTGCCATTCATCAGTCCCATAGAGAGCCTTGTAAACACATGGTGAGGACAGCCTCAGCATTTAACACTCAAGTGTGCCTTTAATCACTGGAGAATGAGCTTAGGACTGGCAAAACATGAGTCACTTTCTTTTAATCCCTTCCTCGTGCCAGAATTTCATCCTCAGGTTAGGGTCCGGGTAAGAAATAGAGACCCTAATAGGCAGAAGAAATTGGCAGTGACATGGCGCCAAGATTTATAACTGCTACACAAGTTACTGTAGGTCTGAAAAGAAGGATATTTCACAGGACATTTCTTGTTTATTTCCAGATTCCATGCATATAGAGGACGTGGAGGCTGTGCAAAAGCTCCAAGATGTGCTGCATGAGGCTCTGCAGGACTATGAGGCAGGCCAGCATGCAGAGGACCCTCGACGGGCAGGCAAACTCCTCATGACCCTTCCTCTGCTCCGGCAAACGTCCACCAAGGCAGTGCAGCACTTCTACAGCATCAAACAGGACGGCAAAGTGCCCATGCACAAACTCTTTCTGGAGCTGCTGGAAGCTAAAGTCTAACTCCACCCCCAGCCCTGCCTCTCATCGACAGAGAGCTGGAGTGGAACATCGCTGACTCCGCCCCCCACCCTCCAATCTCTCACTAACTCTGCCGCTCTTTGTGAAACCTTTGTCTAGATACGTCAAGAAATAATAACTAAAAACCTAACCACAACGGTACTTTTAATTACTGACGTTACGCAAATTAAAGAGCAATTTAAAAAGTGATATGTGAAAAAAACATGACGTGAGAAGTGACTGCTTTAATTACTCAACGTTGGGACATAAAATCGGATGTTGAAACTCGTCCTTCTCCAAAATCTGATGCTGAGATTTTTGTCCTTTTGAGACTTTTTGTTGATTTACAAAAGAATAAAAATCTGGAACTGAGAAAGAGCAGCCCTGCCAAAGGAAGAATGTCCACTTGGTGGACACCAGCAAGCTTAACTTTCCCCATAACGGTCCTGTCCAGGAATCTTTCCCATTTAGTGACGATAAGAAGCATCACATAAACAGTTTTCGGAGCAGTCGAAAGCCGAACGGAGATTGTCACCTCTTTGCAGAAGCTGCTCCTCTCATCATGTACAGTAGCCATGCGAATCCATCATGTGTATGTTGCACTCCCTCGTTGCTTTCCTTCAAGTCTTCCAAACACTTTTTAATTTAAATCCTTTCAGGGAACAGCCAAAGCTTTAGTTTCCCATGCATTCGATGCAGCGAGCGGTCAAGGACTCATTTATTTATTGAAGGTTAAATTGTTTTATTACGGTGCATTTTTACTCTACTGAAGGATGTAAATATTGTCTGGTCGCTGACGATGAAGTTTCTTCATGTAACTTAAATATTGATCATTATGTTTTTCTACCAACCGATGTGTTGCGCGATTTACAAACCACGAGAATGAAATCTGCTATCTTCTCTAAGCAATAGATGTTGAACACATAGACGTTTTTATTTATGTTTGTTTTGCTTAGTTTAGCACACTTACCTTGAAACCTGACTTTTGGAAAGCATTGGCTTTTTCTGTCTGTGCTTGTCGTAAGATCAATTGCATACATGATTGGGCCGGAAGGACCATAACCATTATCTCCAGGCAATTCTATATGCATATATATCTTAACTGCAGAAATTCTTTGGTACTCAAGCAGTATTTCGACTTTGTTAAGCATAATAGCACTTAGAGAGGACAGAAAAAGAACATTTAGTTTCACGACGGCCCTGGGTTTTTTCAAGGAATAGCTACAGAGACATCATACATGCAATGTAATCTTCTTCAAAATAATATTTTACCAGAAAGGCTCAAGTATCAAAGCAACGATCCACAGCCTTCATCCGAAATATGTCAGTATTAGAATGGGGTACTTTCTGAATATTAATAAGCATTGTATATTGTAAATGAACAGATTATAAATCTAACCTAAGGCATTTTATTGGAACCGATCCGAAAAAGAATGCTAAAATGTAGTTCAGCTTCTTGGTGTTTCATGTCTGCTGTGTTTTTCTGAAACATCTTTTCCCCATTTCCTTTACCACACACAGAAACAGTGGTGTTCTCCCACTTTCATCTGTTCTCTTTCATAATTTCTTTTTTCTTATTTAGACAGGGTAGAATTAGAGACAGTACTGGATGTATGAAACCTCAGGAGCAAGGCGATGGCTTCTCCAATAACCTTCGTGACTCTAGTTTCCGCGAGATCCAGCGATCAACCATCAATATAATCTATGCTGATATATAAATCAATATTTAAAAGGAGGAGCATTACTGTATATGTACAAGAGACCATCTCTGTAACTCCTAACTTGTAGACTAACACTGTATATCATAGGTTACAATGCTTTTAAATAATCGTTTTCTTTCTTTCTTTCCTCGGTTTCTGACTTTCCTTCTCATCTAACAAACTGCTGTATATAAGGCCTTCATGCTGAACTTCATTGGTAAATATATTACATATAAATATATATATCTTGACTTTAAGGTTGCAAAGGGAAGAAACCTTTTTGTTTGTTTTGGTGTAAGTTCGGTTTTCGGAACTTTCACTTTGACTTGTGTGCTTAATAAAAAATACAAAAAAAGAAAGAACAGACCCTTTTTTTAAACAAAGGGGAGGGATTTACCTGCTTTCTCCTCTCTTTTTCTACGACTACACTGAATCTATCATTAACTGTTCAAAACTCTTAATAGTCTGTGTTTTGCAAAGGTTAACAAGATCTTGACGCTCATCAGATGGTCACACATTGGGGATTTTTCGAAAATCGTGTTTCAAATGTGATTGAGTCCTGGCAGAGGAGCTGCTGTTTTGTATTTATTTTATGTTTTTTCTTAGTCACTTTACTCTGAGGAAATCACTATGGAAATGAGCAATCTACACTCTCCTGATCTTCAAATCTGCGTGAATTTAGTGCAAACAGTGAAACTCTTTTACAAGAACCTACTGTGTAAATTTGGACGAGACAGTGTGCTGTCTTTTAACCCTCATCCATCTATCTGAAAAATCAAAGTGTATTTACCAGGACCCACACTTTTAAAGAGATATTTTCTTATTTAAAGCAATATTAATGGTACGACCTGCAGTTGTTGTACAATGCAATTCAAATACCGATCAAACTCTGAACGCTAGGATTAATGATGACGAAATGTACAAACAACTGCTATTTTTCAATGCTGAAGATGTTCTTGGTGTTAGTTGTATTTATTCTTGCATCGACTCGTCTGCCAAACGCATCTACAGTAGGCTTCCTGGCAGTCGAAGGCAGAAAGCAGTGAGAGGTATGGACCAGATCCAGAAAAAAACGGAAGGGGAAAGAAAGAAGCTCCTATGATTGATACGATAACGGTATTCCATCCAGGAGTTGCTGAAACAACCTGTAGTGAGAATCATGTCTTGTAGTTTTTAGATGTGCTCCACATCGGTAAAACTATTTACTGTATATTTTTGTGATGTGACTCATTACAGTGTGCTCCAAACAAATGTCCATTTGTGTAAATGTATTTATTTTACATTGTATATATTGTTCAATGCAAAAAGAGAGACCTATGATTCTGTAACTACGATCAGTTCAGATGTGTAACTCCAATTATGCCTTTCAGGATAAAAGTAGAGCAATATTAAACATGCTTCCAGTTTTGACTCTGCTTGTGACTTTCCTGTGTGAGCAATTCAGTTCCCTCTCCCCTCACTCTTACATGCTCTCTCTCTCTCTCTTGTTATCAATATATATTACGTAAATCAACTAAACCAAAGGTGTGTAGGACGCATGGAATTACCATTGTAAAGTGTATGTTTTGTGGCTTTCAGTACATTTTTTTTATGGTTAAAACACGCTCGAAAATTCTGCACGTCAAAACTGGTGAAAATCACCTGATTGGGGTTCGAAAAGTGAGTGTAAATTGGCTTTATAGCGCCACCTAACGAATTTTAGCATATGCTGTGCTATCAGTTATAGACAAATGAATTTTGACGTGTGTGTAGGGTACCCAGAGTTAAATATAAGTTTTCTTTTCCAAAATCGACAGGAAGTCGTCTATTTTGCCAAAAAATGGCCACTTTTACTCGTGTCATAGTAAAACACACTCTTCCAAGAGATTTTATCTTTCTATGTCCAAACTCCATCAGACTTTTCTTAACACATATGGGATGTTAAATTGTGCTTTTTGACTGTTAAACTTAATGCATGTGGCAGCTGTCGCCATAAACAGGAAGTTGTTAATAACTCAGCAATGATATGTCTGATCGATTTCAAACTTGCCGTGTGTGTCAAGAGTCCATGTCTGAACAAATCTTATTTCAGCCAAATGTGCCAGTTATTTTCTGCAGTTTAATACTGCTATTGCATACTGTGTTTGGGGGATAGGTTTAAAATTTGGAAAACTTATGTAAGCGACCAAAACCTACAATGTATAGAGTTTCCAACTCACTCCAACAGGAAGTGAACTATTAAAAAAACGGAAAAAACAAACAGAAAGGCTAAAGCAACTAAAACTCACTGCTTGCAGCTTTCATATAATGCAAACTAATTTTTTTGGTAAGCACACATAACATTTTAGCTTGGTGGTCTGTTAGTTAATGATTGTCCAGGTTCAGAAAATTCACCTGAGTTCACCAAAGAATACCCCAGAAATTGCTCAAAATGTACCACGGCATTCTCAAACTACAAAACAATTACAGCCATGGGAAAAGTGACAATGCACTGAAAAAAACTCTTATCAGTAATATAGAAGTTGGCACCCTGTAATTCACCTAATACTAGCTAATTGGCGCTGACGGTTCAGTTCATTCATCTTCCTGGATGAGCTGCATTATTATTGGGCGGCATTTGTGCGTCAAGGCCAGATTTTTGTTGATCGAAGCACAAAACTTAGACCATATGTTCCTTAACATATGTTGTGTTTTTGGGCCTTTAATCCCCATATCATTAAACAGATATTTGCATCCAAGTGTCCCTTTCTGATTTATGACCCGATTCTGACGTTTATTTTTCTCTTGTGAGCACTGTGCAATTGAACAAAATTTCTAAATTCGTAAGAAAGCGATATAGCCCTATAAGGGATTTCTTTGAACATGACAGCAAGTAGTAGCTCCCTTGGCACAATACGAGGATTTAAGATTTAAGTTAACATTTCCATACAGCTATATTTTGAGTAGTTATATTTCCAACACATTCTACACCATTAATTTGACTGGTCATAACATTCACTGAAGATATTTACAATGTTTATCCAACCAGTATATTAGAGATATCTAATATTTTTAATGACTAGTCACATTCCTCAATTGATCCCTTTTGGAAAATATTTTCAGATATCTACAAATGTGTTTTGACTAGTCGCTAATGTAATTAAATATATCTCTAAATATATTTTCAGTAGTCTAATAGAGATAATTCTGTTATAGTCTAATCAGAGATTTCTCCTGAAATCTCTCTATTGTGACCCATAACTACAACTGTAATTTTACTAGTAAAAAAGTTGGATATACTGTAAATATGATGACTTTAATAACTCCACCGGGATCTATTTAAATACGCCATAACTAGTTGCACTGAGTTGACCCTCTATGTGATGATCAAAAAAATAAATACCAATCAAACTAGCTCAAAAATATTATGTAAACTTTATGTTATGGATTGAATTTCTTGCATTTTTATTTCTGCATTTAATTTGATGTGTTTTACTGTGGAAAAATGTTTGGGGTTCATTGGGCTCCAATCAATTCCCAGCACACCAGAAAGCAATCACATTATTGATGCTCACAGCCAATCACTGGAGTCCTAGCACTAACCACGCTCAACATAAACCCCCACATCTCTCAGTACCTAATCATTTGGTCTACAGTTTCCACACAGTCCTCAATGCACTCCTCAGAAATGATCTTGCATGCTATACTTACCATCGTTGCTCCTGCTCCCTCTTTGGCTCTTTGTTTACCTGGTTGAGCCCTACTTCCTGGTTCTGATCAGATCTACTAATCTACAATGTTGATCAGCATGTGAATCAAGACTCATCTCAAACAGCTGAAAGCAATCCAGCTCATCTTCTCTTTGGTTTCTGGTTCTGGTTACTACACATTTCCACTGAAAGCCTGAATGAAGCAAGAAAAAAATATTTTAGTGAGTATATACCCAGCACTCTTGAGATAAATGTAGTCTTAAAATATAATATGTAGTCAAAAATATATTTTGCTCAGTCTGATCTTTCGCAACTTGATGGAAAAAATATGAATTTGTCAAAAGTCAAAAGTGGTGGAAGAAATACACAAATATCTTCACATCACACCAATCAGTTCAGATTCATGAATTGGTGAAAAAATAATTAGTTTGAATCAATCTACTGAATTTCAAATAGCCATATTTTAATCCAATTAAAAAAGCTTCCCCATTGTCTATTAATCCGACTATTTTTAATCAAACAAAAAAAAATACTTTAATATTTATTAAATATTCTGAAAGCAGATTTCTTTAGACTGCACTGTATGATTTGAGTTCAGAACTTGCCCGTGGCATTGATTTATTTTAATGTTTATTGAACATGTTTAAAGCACATAAAGTTTGGTGAATTACTACAAAATATTTTCAACTTGTTTACTTCTCGATCTCAAAAAAAGTGGTTACAGGCAAGAATAACAGCACACAATAGCTTGAGTGTAATGTCATCTGCTGCTTGAATCATATAATGTGCCGAGACATTTAATGTTCTGTAGCAGAAGCGTTTAAGGCTTTAAAAAGAGTGCAGTGACCTGCAGGCAAATATTTTTCAAGAAGATGACATCACAAGAGATTGCTCAAAGAGACCCCCGGTGGCAGCAAGATTTTTCCTCCAGGTTTTTATGTTTTGCACAGCAGCACATACATTTTACTCATTGACTTCGAAGTTCATTTATTTTATTTTATCTTTATGCCATTGATTCATTATTATGATACAATAAAAGCTACTTGAGCATTTCAGCTGCCAAGTACCGTTATCATTAACCTTGCGAGACGCTAAAAGTGCTTCATGGCATCTGTAATGACTCTTTTTAACTCTTCCCTCTCTCTCTTGATGTGCAGCATCAATGTGGAGTTGCTGTGTTTAAACTGGGACTGGACCTTCAGAAGAGGCCATCTATGATAAGCTAAGCTGATGAATATTCCAGAATATTTGTATTTCTCCATTATGTCAATTTATGGGTCATCCCATAAGTCCAATTTGGAGCCGGAGTGGGAAAGTGTCTTATAGTCCTAGAGGGAATCATGATGTTCCCCATAAAGCAGTAGTTGAAAGTTAAGCTCGTTTTAGATTAATTGATCTATTCTAGACATATTGGTTAAACTGCTGATCTTGAGCGGTCTGTTTGAAATGACCTCTGTCCTGCTTTCATTTTTTAATGCTTTCTGGTAACCATAGTAACTGCTTATTTAAATATGACTGGCCGAACTATACATTCAGAGATGTAATATGCATTTGAAATACAATGTACAATTCTGTTTGTGTATTGTACATTGTTCACTTAGACAACCACTTTCCATCAGATAACAGAGAATGAGTTTTCTGATTAAATATTTCGGAGCATGCTTGTGGTCATTTCTGGAGCTCCGCTGATCTGGACAGTTTAGCTGCACCCTTCATCAGACACACCTAAAGCAGGGTTTAGAGCTAAATATGGCAGGGCTACAGACTTTGGTTCCTCTAGCAAGTTGAACACACACATCTTGGTAATGTAGGATTGTAACCTGTGCTTAATTTGTCCTTGAGGAGATCTTGGAGCAGCAGTAGGGTGATGTTTCAGCAGTGTCAAAGGAAGAGATAAAACCACCACTTTGTCTTAATCTCAACCACTTTTTGGAACAGCAGTTTAAGAACTTTCAGGGTTTTAGGCTTTATTTGATGTATTTGAAAAAAAAAACATTCTAGGAGCTGTCAGTTTATCTAGTTAACTTGTGTTATTTTGGCTAATTTTAGCGATTAAAGGGGTCCTGGAGCCTAATTTTTCATGGTAAATATATTTGAGGGATTTTTGGCAAAAACATAGATTTTGAGAAATGTACAATCTTTTGATTGTACAATCTTTTTGAACAGAAGTTGTGCTTAATTAATTGACTAGTCTCCTTCACCCCACACCTTTACATGATGTTAAAAAATACACTCTGGAATCTCAATCTGCATGTGAGCAGTGCTGGTGGCTTGATTTTGGCCATAATGAGCTTTTGGGGTGAAGTTGTTAATCGTTTTTGGTCAAAAATGTAGTATGCATTTGCCACTTTGCAGATGATCCCTACGTGATCCTCTCTGTCAGCTACTCGTACTCAGCAATGTGTTCCAGCGAAGGTGGAGGAAGGCATATTCTGACAGAAATAGTGTTGTAGCTGGTCCTCTATACATAACACGGATTAAAAAGAAAAATAAATTGTGAATCTGTAGCCAACTTTACTCAACTCTGTGGTGTTGTGGCCACCCAGATGATCTGCCGAATCTACTACTTTTACCTGTTTGGGGTCAGGCTGGCCTACTGGTTAAGAGAAAACAAAAACACAGTTTTGACTCTTTGACATTTAACATACAACTTTTTTTTTGTTGTAATTTCATGAATTGTGTGGCTTCCGTTATTCATTCACGAGTATAAAAAAGTCTTACCTGTTTTAAAAAGTTCTAGAGTGCTCCTGTATAATTTTGGTAACGCCGACATTCCATGCTAAGAGAGTCGGCCTGCTGCCGGCACAACTGCGCTTGGCGTCATCTGTGAAGTGCTAATGTGTGCAGTTGGGCCCTGATGGCTTTTTGTCAGTGAGTCCACCCAATTTATTTCGCAGTGTGAGCACCGGGCATTTCTCCTGGGCTTCAGTGTGCTGATGGCCTGGGCCACACTGTGGTAATGGCCTTTCACGGGTCTCCTGCTCCCCTGACATCGGTTCGGCTTCTGTGAGAGACATCGCACTGCCTGATATGTGTGTAGAAAAAGAGAAGGATGGGTGTAGATCCAATTTCTGACAACGTGCAAAGAAGGCAACTTTGGACTCATCCCTCTTGAGATACTGTTTACCCCTGGATCCAAGAAACGAACATGTCATTTCTGAAGTCTTGGGTCTACTCTTCATAGAGAGTTCATGGTATGGTTCAACAAGCTTATAGTGAATATCTTCAGAGATTTTATTTAAATGATAAAGTTAAAATGAAGAGTATTCTGTGCACAGTGTTAACTCCATCGTGTAACATACACAATGTAATGCATTATTATTTATTGATTCATAGGAAGTGAATCGGAAGACAACTATTTTGCTTTATTTCTAACAGGACACCACGACTACTGGAAGAGAGAGGGGGGATGTTATGAGATGACAACGGATTTGGGATTCAATGACATTCATATACACAGTGAGTTCAATAAGTATTTGATCACCGTGTGATTTTGCAAGTTTGCCTACTTAGAATTCATCAAGGGTTTTAGAATTTTCAGCATAGGTTAATGACACAAAGAGAGCCCCATTTCCAAGTTTACTATCAGTTGTACGCTATGCTAAGATCTTTAAAATCATGCATTCCATGGAAGATTCCCCTGCTTAAGCCAGAGAAGTCATGGGAGAACATGTTGTGGTAAAACGAGACTCCATTTGCAACAAAGAATTCATCAAAGTAATGCCAAACCTACAGGGAAACATGGGGCTGGGTGGTGGATTTTCTGCACAGGGTACAGAACGATGGCACTGTATTAAAGGGATATAATACCTGAGATATAACTTCCTTCAGCCAGATCAATAAAACTAGGTCGTGGCTTGGTCTTGCCACACAGCAATGACCCAAAGCACACAACCAGAAAAAGCAAACAATTGCTCCATAAGAATCACATGAAGGTTCTGGAGTCTCCTACATCCCACAGAAATCTGTGAGGGGAGCTGAAATTCAGTAATGGCCCTAAAACTTGACAGATCTGTATGGCGGAGTTCCCTCCTGCAGTGTATGCTGACCTGGTGAAGACCCGTTTGACCTCTAACATTGTTAACAAAGGCTTCTGTATCATTTTTTATTTATTTTATTGACTCAAGTAATAAAATACTTTTCACTTAGTAATTTACTAAGTTTTC
Source organism: Danionella cerebrum (assembly GCA_007224835.1). NCBI lineage: Eukaryota > Metazoa > Chordata > Actinopteri > Cypriniformes > Danionidae > Danionella > Danionella cerebrum. Next base: position 313,848 of record SRMA01027109.1, on the reverse strand, counting down.
TTTTTAGATTCTGTCTCTCATGTTAGAAATGCCCCTATGCCGGAAATTTCGAAGGTGGAAAACTTGCAAAAATAACATATTTATACATTTCTTTTTCGACCATCTCAGCTCTACTCAGACAGATAATGACTTATCTCAAACAGTATAGCCTTTTTCATTTTTAGAACTACTTTAGAACAGTAAATGTAACTGGTAGATCACTCAAAAGCAATTCACTGTAGTCCTTGTAAAAGGCAAGTTTTTCGTCTCCCTAATACTCTGGATAAAATTGGATCAGGCAGCATCAGGCTCAGTGAGATCATTAGCGGGGTCACACTCACACGTTTATTTGCACTCATATGTTTAACTCTTAATTCAATGAACAATTAATGTGGACTTTTATAAATTGTAGTGGTGTCAGCTAGGTTTGAGTTAGCTCTAGATAGAACACTATATGGCGCAATGACCCTACATTGGTCTAGGAATAGAGGTGAAAAAAATTAAGTTCCAAATTTTATTGCTTTTTTTTTTTTGATCACATAGAAGTTCTACACAATTCCAGGAGGAAAGCCCTGCACAGTTTAGCTGTAACCTTCATAAAACATGTCTGGTCACACTGGATGCTTAACCAGATGGGTTTAAACAGGGTTGGAAGCAACATCTGTAGGTTTTTGCTCCTCCAATAAAGGTTTTGGATAAGCCTGCTTTAAAGAATGAGTTAACTGAAATAGTTTAACCTAAACCTTATGTACTGATACAAGCAATTTGATCCATTGTGCTTCGATTCATGGCAGAACATTAGAAATCACAAGCCATATCACAGGTAATGTACTTCCAATGGTATATCTATCTAAGTCTGTAAAATGACACTAAAAGACGATTATGCAAGTTTCTTAAATTTTAATTTGAATTACCTTACAAAAATTAAGTGTCAACTCTTATGTTTGTCCAAAATAGCAAAACATTTTTGAAACCTGCTTATTATATTTGAAATCAAAATTCAACAGTAGGTGGGTCGTGTCATTCCTATAATTCACAACAGCTGCTGGGATTGGCAAACGCACCGGTGCATACATACCACTTCTAAGGGTTAATTGTTAATTTGCTCATAAAATCCACTTTATTCCCTTTTTAGTAATATGAGTACTCTCCTTAAATAAAAGAATAAATACTGCTTTCTGTTCAATGTGTTTTTAATGCCCTGTAATTTAAAACAAATCCTATTTCTTTCTGATTAGACGCCAGCTCTATTTTACTGACCGTATGCTATGCAAAATTGCAAACTTTAAAGGTAAATAAATTAGATCCAGATAACATTGCTTTTCTTTCTGAACCTTACTGGATTTGACTCAACCACACACACTCCAGAGCCTGTTGAGAGTTGACTTCCCTGTGATCTCCAGTTCGTCCTCGGAGCCAGCATGGGGTGTCTGGTGTGTCACATCTGACAACTCAATATAGAGCTCTGTGTGTGTACACAGGAGACGCGCAATCTTCGAGATGATGCACTGGTACAGTTCTCCATGTCCATCTCGCTCTCGCTGACAATAACAGGGACTCCTAGCTGCACAGTGATCTTCAAATTCACGTCTTTTTTTTTTTTTTGCTTTCATTCAAGCTTGTTATTTTGATGCAACCAGATTCCGTTGTGTTCTTGGCACATTTTAAATAACTATTGGATAAATATAAAGAGGAAGTTTGTAATTGGCTTCAATCATTCGCACGTGCTCACTGTGGTTTTAGAATAGGAAAGTACGTAGTATATACACACAAAGGGCACTTTATGACATACCTTGCTAGTTTCTTTCAGAATTTTTTTTTGTCCATATTGACAGAAAGCATCATGCAGTTCCTGCAGATTGGTCAGCTGCACATCCATGATTTCCCACATCCCAAAGGTGCTCTATTGGATTGAGATCTGTTGACCGTTGGGGTCATTTGAGTACAGTGACCCTAGAGATGGTTGTATGAAAATCCCAGTAGAGAAAGCAGTCTCTGAAACCTTCAGATCAGCCACTTAAATCACCTTTCGTCCCCATTGTAATGTTCAATTTGAACTACATTGCTGCCATGTGATTGGCTGATTAGAAGTCATTGGACGGGTGTACCTAATAAAGTGGCCAGTGAGTGTAGATTCAGATCATATAAAATTGTAAATACCTTCTAAATAAATAGTTCACATAAACTCATTAACATTATACAAATGAATCCAATGTAAATTGCAAAGCGAGCTAAAACACGGCCAGCGCTCTATCTTCATGCTTTTGCATAACGGTGGAAGGATTTGTCTCCTGCGCTGGGAGTAAGAGGCTAATATAATTGTATGTATCTCAGCAGGACAGAGATTTCTCTATAGAGCCCTGGGGGGAAATAGCACAGAACTGCACATCAGCAGCAGAACGCTCAAGATAGGACTTTCAGCCTTTATTACAATTTATGGGATTAACGTGGGCCATATTTTATAGTAAAACAAACCATATGCCATTTTTACAGTCAAAAGGTGCATTTCTGCAGTGAAGTCCTCTTAGTATGCGAGAGAAGGCATAACTTGTACGCTTATAGGTTTCAAATTGCATTTTAACATCAGTGAGGTATTTTAGTAGGAAACTGAGAAGAAAGCCGTTTCATGTGTTGTGTTTGTCGAAGTGAGCTTCATTAATTAGCAGAGGAGTTTTGGCACACGGCCGGCTAAATACCCAGGCTCTATCTCCTGAGAAGCTAACTGTTTGAAGAGGCTGGCTTTGTTGGCCTCATTTACATCATATCTATGTGAAGGAAAGCTAACGCTAATGCTAAATTTAATGCTGCTCTTTGTTGCTGAGGCTGACGCACGAGGCTTGAGAAAGAAACGAAAACGAATGATGTCTACATCAGAAATCATGATGAAACTGTTGTCAGTATTACAAAACTATTGATTTTTGGTTTTGATGTTTTGGGAATAAAATTTCTACATTTTCACATAATTAAATGTTTAAAACATGAACCTGATTGAAAATAAATGTGAGCGCACCCTAAACTAAAATACAGCTGAAGAAAGACGATATATTGAAGAATTTAATAAATCTCAGTTTTCACCGGCATTCATTGACAGGACAAGTTTTTTGCATAATATGTAGACTTTTACTACTAGAGGTCACAATTTTGAAACAGACTGACCTTTTTAATGAGATTATTTTAGGGGAAATGAGAAAAGTCGCTGGCTTACGGGCTGGTCTTGAAGCTGGCTGCTAGCCGGCTGGTCATAGCTTATAATGAGTTGGTCCTGGTGCTAGCTGCTATAGTGGGCTTATCACCATGGTCCTGGTGCTAGCTGCTAAAGGGTTGATCCTGAAGCTGGCTGCTAACGGCTCATCCTTGCTGGTAACGGGCTGGTCCTGGTGCTAGCTGCTAATCTGCTGATTCTTGAGCTAGCTGCTAATGGGCTGGTGCTTGCTGCTAACCAGTTGGTCCTGGTGCTAGCTGCTAATGGTTTGATCCCCATGGTCCTGGAGCTGGTTGCTAATGGACTGGCACTGGCTGCGAACAGGCTGGTCTTGAAGCTGGCTGTGCGCTCTCTCTCTCTCTATCTCTCTCTCTCTCTCTCTCTCTCTCTCTCTCTCTCTCTCTCTCTCTCTACTACAATTAATTGCAAGACTGTCAGGTGACTCAAACAGCCAGAAAGTTGCTAGAGACCTCTCTGGGTGGAGTTTTGATCCTTGCTTGAATTGGGATCTAAAACATGCAGGAACGTTCAGCTTGTTGCTTTGCATACTTGCTGTACGATTTTTGGGTACCAAGAATTGTTCCCCAGTTAAATCCAATGTCAAGGACACTAACAATGCCCCGAGCATTGCCCCTTTCGTGACAATAGTACACAGTTACATAAATAAATTTTCAGGGTCACATGGTTTTGCTTGTGCCAATCTCCAGTGCACTTCAGGTGAAAGTTCATCTCTCGAACATTCACTGTTTTCAAATATTCTGTCCCATCTTTTTGGTATTGTGGGGGAAACTGGGTACTGGAAGACACCCACTGGCCTAAAACAAGCAACCTTCTTATCCACTGCCACCTCCTGTTGCTATTTTAAGGCCTAAATTATTATAATTATCTAATTTTTAATAAATCTGTAAATTAGTTTGTTTCAAATATTACAACTCATGAGCAATAATTACATTTTTGATCGATTGTAGCTGAAAGTGCAATGGGACATTTGCTCAACGCAATGTGATTGTTCATTTTTGCGTAATGGACTATAATACTCGGACATCCACCAACGCGTTCATTCATCCCGCGTCCCTTTAATCCTTTGTCCTCCTTTCCCCCCGCGGAGTCCAGCACCTGAATGTGCAACTCTGTGCTGGGTTGCCTAGCGACGTTGAGTGGCGTTCCTCAGCCAAGAGATCCACTTGTTTCACCGAGGCGTAATGTAACACTGGCATCTTCCTCCAGCGACCGATCACTGATGCCAACAGGTGTTCAGTTTTGGCTCGTGTCGGATATGTGCAGTACGCTATGTATCAGTAAATGTCGCTAAACTGATCGAACGCTCAAGTTCTGGAGAAGGGCAGATGGCAAACTCTCATAATCTGCTTTGCTCAGTGGCCACGCGCTCCTTGAATGCGACATGCGTCGAGGTAAGATGTAGTGGGTCGTGGGCTAGTGTTTTCCGTGCCATTTTTAGATTCTGGTGTATCTTTATTTTTGTTTGCTGGCGATGTTTAGTTTATTGTGGCAGATCAGTAAGTTGAGGGAAGAAAACAAGTGATTTTGTTTGAGAATTGTGAGTGCGCATCGGGAAGACAGACAAAATAAAATGACAGAGGTGGTTCGTGTCCAAAGATCAGAAAAAGTTATGAGGATGGTCTCTCTGTACCGAAGAAATTAAATTATAAAAAAAAAAATACACGAACCAATACGGCAAATAAATGTACAAAAATAACTTGAAGGATATTGTTAATTTCTTAGATTCTTATAGAATTAAAGCAACACGTAAATAACATACTAAAATAAACCTTTAGGGTATAGTGTCCATGTTAAGGCTTTATAGCAAATCACTGATAACAACTTGTTTGAAAATTTAGCAGACCACACAAATGTATGATACAATACAGTTATTTTACTCTACACAGTAAAATCCTAAGAGTTAAATTAACTCTACTCGGAGTATATTTGGTCCCACTCTATAGAGTTTAACCGACTCTGAGAAAGAGTAATTTAATAATCTATTTTCTTCATGTTTTTCCAAATCTGCATGGAAAATGCAAACTAAATATTAACTATTCAGAGAGGGACCAATTCCACTCCAGAAAGAGTAAAAACAGACAAAAACAGACTGTTTAGTTAAAATAGACTTATTTAAATAACTCTACTTCAGAGTTGGTTTAACTCTATATAGAGTGCGACCAAATACACTTTGAGTGGAGTAATTTAACTCTTAGGATTTTACTGTGTAGGATTTAAAATTTTTTATGTTTATAGCTGTGATTTTTGTAACCTTATTGAGGTCATACTGACACAAAGACTTTTAAAATATTATTAATCAAAAATAAACTTTTAGTTTGGATACATTTTATGTAAATGTTCTGTAAATTATTGAAATAGACTAAATTTAACATCTGTAGAAAATTCATTTGCAAAGTATTAAAGTAGTATATCTAGATTTCTGTGTAGCTATAGACGGTTATATTAGTCAACACATAGCGAACATTTTTTTTTCAATAGATCTATACAAAATTGACATAAAAAATGAATTTTGGGAATTTGGGCAAGACGTGCTTCTGTGAAGGTATGTTTCAGTTCATTGCTGAGATTGACTGCGGCCCACGTCCATCTTGCTAACCTCCATGAACCGCATTATTGGTGCAATATGAAAGACCCACAATTTACCAAATGTGCAGATTATTTTAAAGAAATGTCTGTCACTGAAAAATATTTCCCGTCAAAATTTAGAGTGCTGCAAAGAGTTTTAATCACCGTCTATATTTCCGTTGAGAATTAGTTAAACCAATCTTTTTTGTCATTCATTCATCTTCCAACCCACTTATTCCCTTTCGGGGTCACGGGGGTCTGCTGGTGCCCCATCTCCAGTGCACATCGGGCGAGAGGCGGTGGTACAACCTGGAAAGGTCACCAGTCCATCACAGATCTTTTTCCTCAGGTTATGTAAAACAATCTAAATAATTTCTCCTCTTGAATAAATATGGTAGCGAGGTCAACCCATTTAATTTGTGTACACTGTATATGTGTAAACATCATTCAAGGTCATCAGGGTAAATTTGAAAACGCTATAGTCACTGTGAGTTTTTGAGGGTGCCAGGTGTAACATTTTTCATAAAAATGTTTTCACTTATGATTTTGATTTCTTTTCTCTTTCTTTGGTTTTCTACAGGACATTTACGGTGCCCAAATCCTAGCTATCATGTGAAAGCTTTGTGCTCCTCTTTGACATTGTGCCATTAAGCTGCGCTGCCTTACTCAAGCCACTGGACTGTAAAAATGTCACCACCGGCATGACCATCATTACTTATTTAAGATCACTACATCAGAAGGCAACCTCGCCACCAGCAACGAATTGGCTCCTTGGGCCAAAAGGTGCTATGCTATTACTGTACACCCTGGGCTTTTATGCCTCCCTCAGCCTGGTTGCATCTCAGGGCAGTTTCCCCAAACTTGATAACATTGGGGCAAATAAACCTGTCAGCGCCATGCCAGCAAGGGCCACGTGTGGAATTCCTGAAAGAAGCACTTTCTGTCAAGTAGCCCAAGTTAAGGAGGATTTTTTCACCTGCGTCCAAAAGTTCTGCGTCCAAGATTGCCCATACAGGTCGTCTGCACCTGACTACATTGATATTCTCTCTACAAGTGTGGGGTCATGCTGGAAGGCTGATGCACGGGACCAACGCCCAGGTGCCGCAAGTGTTGATGGCAATTTAACAAGCTTCATCTTTCCTGCATCGACAGCCTGCCCGGTTTCCCTCTCAAATCTAAGCTTCGGGCTTGCAAGCTCATTTACTTTAACAGTCTGGCTGAAACTTGAGCAAGACGCTGTAATGTAAGTAGACAAGTCCAGTATTTTTCCCTGAGATCAGAGTGGTAGCACAAGTGCATTTGCCATTTAGAGTGTACATTTGTTTTTTTTTTATTACAATAATTCCTGCTTTGCTCCAGCAAAAACATGAGGGTACATGTAAAGCAACCAAAACACATTATGCCTTTATGTATCCAGTTATAATGTTTAACATGATGTTGGTCTACTCTAACAGTTTCAACTGATGCAAGAATAGAAAAGCCTGAATAGGAAGGCCTGTCACGGTGTCTGTTTCATCCTAAAGATGTTCTTTTGGTTTTAGGTTCAGGTCAGTCATTTTCATCCACATTGGACTCTCTCATCCATATCTTTAGGAACGCTGTTTTCTGCACTGGTGCAGAGCCCAGTTGTGAGCATTGCCCAAAATCTCTTAGTTTACTCCGGTTCCGTCAAACTAGAGTTTGTTTTCCCTATTAGTACAGTTCATTTTGGCAGGTGAGACAGCAGTTACCGAACTCTAGATAAGACCAAAAGTGGACTAAAAAAGCGGTCCAAGACCTGCTCGAAGAGGTGGTCTCCGTACAGTTCCAAAATGAACTCTAGAGCAGTTAGTTTGTGATGAGAACATGATCTAATAAACAAGGCAAACTAAAAATGAATGAAGATTAAAAAAAAATGTTTTTTGAATGAATACAGCCACTGTACTCCCTTGCGTGCGGCATTATGGGATACCGTGTGTTAACATTGTTAAAAATAGCTGGAAAATCAGTATTAAATCGCCTCCTGGTGCAATTTCATTCTAACTAAATGTAAAGCAGAAGTGTGACCAATGAGTGGCTCTAATACGGTCACATGGGTGTATTTTCAACCAGTGCGGATCAAAGCGATGAGTGTTGAGTGAATGAGGACTCAAACGGTTAACAACTGCAACAATGAATCAGTTGTTCCTCTTGGTGTTAAGGTGTGAAAGCACCCTTAGGCCTAATTCCTAAAAAACAACCCCACAACATAACCCCCTCCACCCAATTTCACAGTTTGCACAATGTCAGATCAACTCTGTTGAATTACCTGCTTCACAATAGATTCCATCCACCTTTTTATTTGCATTTTGGAATATTGTATAAAAAACTGGATGTAAACAACCCCAAAATACTCATACGTTTTTAAAATGTTCATTAAAAAAACAAGTAAAATAACTTTTTATCAAAAAATAAAATGTGCATATTCTATAATGAAAATGCATTTACCAAATGAATCCCATCACACAGTGTAATGGCAATGCGTTTTTCTGTCGTAACTGGGGCGTGGTGGCGCGACATTATTGGACTAACCAATGGACCGATTTCGTTGCACAGAAATGTTTTCTTTCTAAAATTCCTTAGCCAAAGTTTGTCAAAAGTTATTTGGGATAGTCACCTCCCAGAACTGTCTTGAATGGCTGCCTTGCCAAATATTAGTCTCCCGCCTCCAAAAGCCATAGGTCTAACAGAAAGTGTTGCATAAAGAAAGAATCTTAAGTACATAAATTAAAACAGAATTGCTAAAAGCTTACAAAAACTAAACTTTTTTTTTTTTTTATAATGAGGATTACTAAATTTTGTATTTAATGTGGCATAGTCAATATCCATCTTTCCAAGGCTGGTTTTATTCCAAATGATTTCCCCCCATGCAGTGGATCTTCACACAGCTGTTGGTTGTCCTCCGCTCATTTTTAGACATTTTTTTTCTGTTGTACCTCCACTTTGAAAGCGTGTTGGTACATGGAGCGCACTCTGTGAGGTGTTCTTCCAAGTTGAAAAAGCTCTGAGCCCTGTTTGCTCTGCTCCGGCAAGACCAGCTGTGGCTAGTTTTAGATCAATGGAATGAAATTGCCACAGTGTTTCCTGAGCTCTGGCAAAAAGGCATCAACTCAAAGGCCACTTTGTTTTTTCCGCTGCACAGAAAATGATATAGTTGAAAGTGGCTGATGGGATGAAAGAATGAAGTCAGAGAGGCTTTAGAAGAACAACAACTGTTTCAGCATTTTATATCAGGTGTAGAGCATGAAAAGAAAGAGAAAGCCACTACGGTGTAGTGTTGAAAAATAAATAAGCGAGCCCATGCGGTCAAGGGGGTTCATCCGTTGCTTTCTCTCCTGGAAGCAGAGAAAGGAAGAGAGTCAACAGGCATGCGTGTTTATTCTGTTCTTAGTGAATTAATTGGCCTGTGTTTAATACCTGGAGAAGATCCCCTTGGTAATATGACATAAAAATATACAGCGCTCAGATGTGGTTTTTGGAACACTTGCCTTACTAGACATATTGAATACTAAAACGTTGCCTTCCCTGGAGATGCCTGGCCTAATTGCAAGTGGAGCAGGCAGGAAAGCTTGGCTGTAGGTGAGATGTTTCTGACTCCAGGGCCAGCCGAAACCTGAGTACAAATGCATTATGATTTATTGGATGCACCGGCCTGTGTTCGTAAAGGCTGGCGTTTCCCGTAAACTGTCTGTAATGGTGTTTCATGTGACAGTGTATGAGGATATTTCCAAGTAACAAGAAAAGGCAAATGGAAAATATTGATGCACTATACATAAATGTCAGTTTGATATTCATTAGATGCCAAGGAAATTCGCTAGTAAAACTGCGCTGGTGGATTTTCATAACTGATATTTAAGTATTTCATTTCCTGATCTGTTTGAATAAATATCCATATGACGTTGCTCCATATGAAGATGGATTATGCAACGTTGACCATCATTAAGTTGTATCCGGGTTAGATTACTTTGAGTTCCAGGGTTGTTTTCAATGTAATGTTTGTATGCATTTTCTAAACATGTAGGACTTTAATAGAAAAGAGCTCTCCGGGGAAACTGGGGCTGCTTGTGATGGTGTCTGTGGAGGATGTTCAGATCCACTATGGACTTCAAAGAGGACAACACTTCTCCATAACCATGAAGACCGCAGGTCACATCAGCATTGGACACTGGACACACGTGGCTCTTCAGGTAGGGTGCACATTTATGCTGTGGTCTTTTATTTGCTATATTGTGTGAGATGCAATACAGATACTTAATACTTTTTGCTCAGTAACTCATACACTACACATTATTTTTTATTGTTTAAAATGGGTACAATTTTGATTTTATTTGTGAATAAAAGTTTTGTATTACGTTTGTGCTTTATCCAAAGCAATTTCCACTTTATAGGTAAATTCTTGCTTTCCATCAAGAGTATATTCGCAATGTGATACTATTTACTGCTCTCAATACAATAATTAAGAAACTATACATACAAAAATGTGAATAAATAAAAAAAATGTGCATCATTTAATTGACTTGAGGTTGAGAAATAAACCCTAATTATTCATTCAAAATATTATCAAACTCTGCTATTAATTTAACAGCCTTGGTCCAAATGATAATCACTTTTATTCATATCAGGTTTCCACATTTTTTTGACTTGTCACAGTCTGGGAGGACATAGAGAAGCACATATTTAGACACTTAAGTATATTAACATGCAAATAAGAACAAAACAATAATGTTCCTTAAAAGGAACGTCAATCAGCGTTGTTCTATTAGTTCAATCAGGAAATCGTCAGGTGGGATAGGCACCTAGAGGACTGTAGATACATGTAGTTGAGTTCCTGGAGTTGACCGCAGGAGTGTAGCAGAAGAGTGGAGTTGGATTAACCTAGCAAAAACACAGCTCCAGAGTAAAGGAGATCCAGGAAGGCAGAAAACAGTCATGGAGAGTCAGGGGGATGAACCGTAGAACTGACATTTAGAAGAGAAGGCATATAAAGGGGAACCGAAAACTGATTGGGTGAGGAGGAAACGAGGAGATTAGACCCGTGTTGTGGATAATTGAGTAAGTGACAGGAGTGCAACAGAGAAATGAGAGAGGGAGCAAGAAAAGAGAGAAGAGACAAAAACAGCACTGTCGATTATTTATCACAAAAGGCCTTTACCATGTCCATGTCATATAACTGCGTACGTCTAATATGCTATGGAAGTATCTCTCACGTTTCTGTTTTTTTTGATGAAAGTAAAGCAAAAGTAATTTAAAGCCAAGGAATTCATTACATTTCTGAGACAATAAAATTGTTGGGTAGGAGATTATTTTTGCATCATAGTCGTATGTAAAGTTGAATGTTACATTTGGAAAAACTATGCTACAATTGTTTTTTTTTGTTGTTGTTTTGAAAGAAGGCATACATCATGTGATCTATTTCTAAAGATCAAAACCTGCATAAAACATTGCCGTAGAGTTTATAATGTCACCCATAGCTTTCTGAAGCGCACACAGATAACAATAATAGTAATAATGCTTTTTATTTTAGGTGTGTGTTTTTTTTGTCACTTAAGCCACTCTAAATCAGGCTAAATTGAATGTAAAGAAGAAGGGAAAAGAGTTAACAAGAGAAAAGTTAATAAAATTATCAAATAAGATTATCTTAAAGATAAATGATTATCTTTTCTTTTAACATTTCATGGTCAGATCGGTTGAAGAAATCTAGTTTCAAAAGCTCTGTTTTGTGTCATGGTGCTTGGGTTGCACCAATTCATGGTCCATTCATATTTGAGGTAATTAGCTGCTGGAAAATATTGATCTTAATATTGTGTCGAGAGAACCCACAGCAGGTTCTCGCTGAACCCATGTCACAACAGATTTCCACTTTGGACATGATGCATGAAAAGAAGGTGTTAATTACAGTAGTAAACATCTGCTTTCCTGCAGCTGTGATGCCAGGAAGGGGGGAGAGAGCAGGTCAGCCCCTCACACACCCCACTCGGAATATCCATCATAACATTCAGAGCTTTTTCTGTGGTATTATTTTCAAAGAGTGGTCCACATCCAGTGCAATGGGGCAAGAATGAGAGGCACAAAAGCTGTAGAAGTGGAGGGTCATGTTTCATTCTCAGCTCTCAGACCCCTGTGCGCCACTTCGCTGGCATTGTTCAGCCTTGGGAATGGCTCCCTGTATCTCTGTGTCAGAAATGAAAGGAGCAGAGGATAAACTGGTCATGATTAGGAAGCAGAGTGCTCTGTCTGTGGAGAGTTTTACAGTTTAGTGATTATTTAGATTTGAAATAGTTCAGATTATGAATAGCAGATTGACTTCTGGGACAGGAAATATTATTATGATAATGAGATCCCTCACAAAAATTCAGAGGTAATATGTTCCGTTCCTCTTATGGCCTTGACTTGGTCTATATATAAGGTATATTTTCTTTGTCCATTAGGAATTTAAACAGCCAGCCAGCCTCCGTATTTCAGGGACAAAATTAGCCTATTTTCAGCCTTGACTCTTAATGGTGGTCTACTTGCAGAGTACTATTACCAATGCAGCTCAAGATCATAGCTTCATGAAGGATTTTTATTTCTAGGTTGAGATGTTAACCTTGCATATGGTGGATTAATACAATTTGTGGTAGAGTATGCCTGATTTCTTTGAGATTAAAAGAATAAAATGGAATTTTACAATATACAACTTCCTGGGTCTATGTATCACATAGTTCTGCTCGTATTCTGCTATGTTATGCTCTTAGTGACTGTTGGCTACAAAAGATAATCAGGCTTTACGGCTTTTGCACTCCTGCAATGAATCAATGTTATAATAATAATAATAATTCCATCAAGTGATATGGTGCTTTTCCAGACGCTCAAAGACACTTTCCAATTTTCAGAGCTTTATTCAATTCCCTCAAATTGTGGGTTCGATCGTTCTCCAGATACCACTTCCCCTGATGACTTCCTGGTTCAGAGACTTATTGTTATGCTTTTCTGTAAAAATATAAAAAAAAAACAGTGTTTAGCACTAAATCGGTTTCCTTTTCCGTCCTCAGAACAGTGACAGTACTCGTATAATTCTAATAAATAATCTAAGCCTTTGATTATTCTAAAGTGTTGACCAACAGTAGCACCTAAATATTCAGCAAACGCTGTTTTGAAGAAGGTCTGTTTTTGTAGCTTTGACAAAGTCCTAATCCCTTCAGTGGACCTCAGTGAATAGTACAAAAAAGTGAAAAGCGGTTAATCTGAACTAACTATTTGCGATGACTGGACTTGTTGACCATGGCGTAGTGGGTAGCACTCTGGCATTCCGGTTAGAAGGTTGCCGGTTTGAGGCTCACCGGTGACCTTCATGGAAGGAGTTTGCATGTTCTCCCTGTGCTTGCGTGGGTTTCTTCAGGGTTCTCACAAATTCAGTCTGGGCTAAGTCGTTGCCTTAAACTGTAGTACTTTCTGCCACTGCAGTTTTGTCTAAAACAGGTTTTCAAAAAAAAAATTAAAATCCCTGACAGGTAGCTGTCTTCTTGTCGTCTGTCGAGGAAGCTTCTTTTGTCAAAAGAAACTGCAAGACAAAGAGAGTGCAGGAGAATGAGACACTCAAACGGAATACAACATTACAGCATTTAGAAAGGCTTCGGGGAAAAAGAAAAGAGGAGTTGATCTGTAGGTGCTTGTCCGTAGTCATTACTTTAAAGAAGAGTGAGCGCAACAGAAGAGGAAAAGCAATAGAGGACTGATATGCCTTTCATGGAACCCACTTGGAAGACTATGGCGAGCGACAGTGGGCTCCTGTCAGTTGTTTGTTGCGCTGCTTACTGTGGGTAATTTGTCTCTGTAAAGATGTGGGCTGTAATTGAGATCAAGCAAGTTTCGGGTGACATAAAACTCAGCAGGGAGAAAAAGTACAACAGTATTCTTTTTGTCTCTCTATGCACGTCAGTTCAAATCTGTGAAAGTATCAGGGAGGAGCTGGGGAGCATCGCAGACCTCGACACATGAAAAGATCCATTGAGGAAAAGTCAATGGCAAGGATGAGCCATGATTGCAGCAGCTTCTTAACAGAAATCTGAATTATCATATCAATGCCTGTCAGGTGTCTGTCATGAGAAGGCCTCCGTCTTATGAATGTTTTACAGCTGTTCTTGAGTTTAAAGGTTGGAACTCCCTCACTAGTGGACGTTATCTGTTGTAGATCTTGTCCTTTTCATGGTATCCATGTCAGAGACATGGTTTTGTCTGCTCTCTCTTTCAGCCCCCGTGTTTAGTTACAATTTCAAAAGCTCCTGTGATGTCAAGTAAAGAAAAAGACCTTACCTGGGGTCACAGAGAACTTGTTGTGCTATTTGGAAACCCATTCAGCTCTTTGGTTTCATTTTAGACCTGTTTCCTTTGCAAAGTTCATGGAATACCTGTAGAAATCAACCTGAAAACAAACACTAAAACAAAAAAACAAATCCAGTTTGATTAACACTGGTCTGTAAAGAGAGAGTTTGATGGGTTCAGAACAAAAACAAACTAATTAAAAACAAAGATTTCCAGTTGCTTAATATATAAATTCTTTTCAGTAGACTTTTAAACCGTCTCCATATTCAAACCAATGAAGGCCCTCAGAAAGTACTTTGGAAATAAACACAATATATTTTGCTGCTCCTCCAGGGAACTTTCTGAATTTGTGCTTTTGTGGCTGTTTATATTGTCATGGCTGTTTGAAATTTGTGAGAATACCACACGTTAATGAACATTTTCACGCACAATTAGATCTTCCACAAGGGTCTAGGCCTTGGCCATGCCATTTCGATCGCAGAGGCTTGCTCTATGGCGGACGCTCATTCTCTGGGGACATTTGTTTTGGCCAAGAGCTGCTGAGTCTCAAGCTCTTAACCCGAATGTGCACATGCCTCATCACCCTGTGTGAACTTCACCCCGCCCAAAGATAAGTAGGCCATCCAGCTAGTGGCCCAGGGCTCCTTCAGGCAGAAGACTACAGAAACTGAAATGTAATGCAGGGGTTGGTGAATTTGGGAGTGGGGGTGTAGTAGTAGCATTACAAATGAAGTTTTTTTTTAAATAGCTCTAGCAGCTTTTCTTTTGCTTGTAATCAAGAACAAGTTTCCCAATTTATGTTTCTGTGCATTTCACAAACACTTTTATAGAACGTGACTTACGCTTTAATGAATACACATTTGATCAGTTTTTGCTTTCCAAGGAGAACCAAAAGTTTTTAGGGGCCATCAAATTTTTTGGTGAGCCTTATTTTAGTTACTGTTTTAACTACTGTATCTATGATCCTTAGCAATGCTCGTCAGATCAGTCCACCTTGAAACTCCAGTCAGCTAAGCACCTTTTCTTGGAAAGACCTTGTTTCTGCTACTTTGTGTCACAGCTGTTTCTGTTCATGATTTTCAACCAATTTGTGACTGATCTTTAGCGCCAGTGTTTGGTTTACTTGGTTGACCATACACCTGACTGTAATCCTACGCAATCCTTAGCTTTGTGCAAGTGCACCCACAATAATTCATTCCGGGTTTACGGAAAACATTTTTAAAAATAATCACTTTTTTCATCTGTTTTTCTTTGTTTACTGCATTTTAACTTGTAGATTACAAGAAATGCACAACAGAATTGAAATATTAATCATAGTTTAGCGTTTGATCAATATTTCACAATAGATCAGGGAAAAATAATATCAAAGAAATTCTTATTTCTCCACTACACTCACATTGCCACTCACTATCATATGAATAATTATTGAAATAATATTTAAATAATAAAAAACACCCTGACTGACTTGATGAATCACAGTGACAAAACTATTTATTTATTTTTTTTACAAAAAATTATAGTAGATACTAGTACAATTTAATTTCACAGTAGACATTGGGGAAATAATATAAAAAGGATTATGATCAAAATGTTATGTTTAAGAGGACCTTCACTTTCATTCACTGAATGGTGGTATACTGCAATTAACCACATACACTGTATAAGGGTTTGGAATATGTAAAGTTTGCTGAAACACTGGACTTATTTTTTATTTTTATTTTTTTGCCGTAAACACATCAGCGGCCTGATCAGACTTCCCTCTTTCTCGGGTAGGGGAGCTGGCAGCAGGTCAGCTGACCTTTCAGTGCTTCTCATGCCACCCAGAGCGATGGAGACTGATTGGCAGTGCAACTGAAGGTGAAACAAGGTGGATAGAGACGGAGAGAGCTTCAACCTTTCCCCAGCGTGCCATCTATGGGTACCAGAGGCCATGAGGAGCCAATGAATCACCTTAAAATGTTGACAGGAAAAATAGCCTTTGCAGTTTTAAGTTACTGGTGTCGTTTTCCAGAGAGCTGCTAAGTGACATCTTACTGAGAAGAGTGTACACTGGCCTTTGGTGAAACTGCATCAGTGATGAGCCCTGCATTGTTTAATCTAGTCCGCAGAGACATTTTAAAAAGTGTCTTCGCATATCAATGTCAGATGAAATTAAGCATTCGCCAAGAGATGGGCTTTCCTTGGGAAGTTTTCTCAGGAGTCTTTATTCAGATTAAAGTCAGAGAACATCAGCGGAGGATGGAGATAAATCAAAACGGGCAATGCTGAGTGGCAGAGCTCCCTGTGAAACTGGGGATGTCCATGAGTTGATATGAAGAGTTTCACTGGATATTATGTCTTTCAGACTGGGCGTGAGTAACAATGACAGACGGGAATACGTCCACAGGGCCAAAGTCATCCTGGAAATCATCCTCGCTGATCAGACAGATCAAATGCATTGTGTAGCCACATCCGTGTCCTGTAATCTGTCATAGCTGCAGGGTCGCAGCTCTTTGCAGTGGCGGAGCTGATTACGTCACCTCTGCTTAGCTGCCACTGCCGTTCTGCCTTGTTAGCATGTGTTTATTGTTAGTGAAAGGCGCAAACGGGTTGGGTAGAGGAAAAAATGAAGTGCATAGCACTGGCTCTGAGGCCTGTCGGGAGATGGATGGGTAGCTTGTGGCACGGTGCCCCTGCATCCACAATCTGTAAAGTGTACAGCAAAGTCATATGAACACTCCAGCACTCAACACACTACATAAATAACATTGAACGGCAGTAATTCAGGCGCTAAAGCAGGCTGCTACGTTAAACATTTCCGGTGTTTCAGAATAAACAGCAATTCATCAAATAGAAAAAGTGCCATAGAGTCTACATCTGCTCAATTATATAGTTCTTCTTTAGTGGTAATAAATAATGAGAGGCTACATGAAATGTGAGGTCAGTGATTTTACTTTGATGGCTGTTCACGAATGGTAATGTTGCAAGCCAATGATGTATGTGCTCACTTACTTGGCTTGCTTTTCAATTCCATAAAGGTTACACAAACAGTTTACCTGAATATACATCACTTGATCTTATTAAATGATTTAGTTTGCAATGCTTCGTGTGCATTTTAGGATATTTATTTTAATTGTTTGCTCCATTCGTATTGCTTTGCGCGTTAGTACTCACCACTCCATGCTCCTACTACATGGCAGGCCCCGGTGAAGGACTCATAAATTTTATATCTCTCCAGTAAGCCAACGTGGAAAAATGTACTTATTGTGCAATAGATTTTAGAGTTTGACAAAAATGTGCACAGTTTAAAACTTTCCTGTGCTTGAATTCTAAAAGAGAACAACGGCAGAAGCGTATGCATTTGATTTGGCATTGAAACTCAAGAAATCATTGAAGTTGGATGTCTCAATTATGATTTTATTTTGTTTATTTATTAATCTTTTATATTGATAAGAAAGGACGGGAAGTTAATTAGGAGAGAGGGGGCACATGGCTGGGAAATGCCCCGAGGTCTGGAATCAATCCCAGGTCACCAATATGTGTCGTACACACTGTCCTCTATACCACAGACATCTTAATTATCTTTATCTATTTTAGAGTGTTTCTCCTGGATATATTGTTGTGTATAGTTTACAAAACACATACTCTAAAGAAAGTTGCTGCATTCCAAAATGATCCAATTAAACAAAAACAAAGACAAAAATCTAATATATTACAAAAATACAAAAAAATGTAATTGTATTGTGTGAGATAGAACAGGAAGTTACATCACAGCGGTGAGTAGCTTGAATAAGGCAGCAGAGCAGAGGTTTTTACTTTTGACTCCGGACCTGAGAGAGACAGCTCTCTCCGGATCATCCCCTCCCCCCTCCTCCTCCAATCTTCTTTTGTTATAAATGCAGCATGGTTTGTTAGCTTTAGCGTCTTCAGTGTTTAATCCAAATAAAACATTTTAAACTTTGGTTCGAGTCTTCAAGAATGGGTTATTGACAATTTAAGAACACATAGCGGTGATAATACAGAGAATCTGAGGAAGGTAGTTTATTTTAGTGCCTCCTTCAGTATGGGAGGCCCACTGATCGTTTTTATCATTGCACCTGACAAACAAAATGACATAAAAATGAAAACCTTTACAAAAAATCTAATTAAAATAAAGCTAAAACTATCAGATCAAGTCCAGACTAACTATTACATGGCTAAAAAAAGTAAAAAAAACGTCAAAAGGAAAAATCCTGACTATCTTAGACTTGCTGCACTCACCTGGTTCTTGAAACATTCAGCACATCTCTTCAGAAAGGAATTTTCATTTACCTCTTTCTTCTGAATGTGGAATACTGGGTTCTGTTTTAATTTTTTTAACATCCTTAGAGCGTATATTAAAATAAAACTAAAGATACCGGAGTCAACATGTAGTCTTAGAATGTAGCAAGAACACATAGACATTTCTCTCATTGCAACAGCATTGACTTCCCTCTTCTTGCTCTCTGGAGAGCATGCTTGATTAATAATCTTAATGACAACTGGATCGATTAAGAACATTTATAAGCATAAACGCCTTGTAAATGTCATGTTTTTAAGAAACAGTTTAATTAAAATCATTATCTTGACATTAAAATGATTTAAATTCATCACAAATCAAAGTAAAACCACTGCAGTAATTACCACAGCAGGAAAACCCTCAATGAAACAGTAAACAGCTTCCTGTAAAACAGTCTTTGTTCAGTATAAATGTTTTTTAATATTTGTAACCTGCTTCTAATCACTTCTATGTGAGGGTTTTTTTTTAATAGACTGCAGAAATGATTAAACCAAGCATAACTTTCTACTCACAAGTTTTCAATGCAGTACATGGTTACAGACACAGTAGATGGGGAAAACAAAATCTCCGGCTACGCCTTCCGTGCAATGCATAGCCTCCTGAGAGTTACAGCCGTTATTAAAAGCACTGACACATTGCCTTATATATATTTCTGACTTCAGAGCCTCAGAGACAATTTTCTTTTCTTAAATAAACTGTCATGCTAGTCTTAATATATTGTTGCCATCCTCTCAGCAGGAGAGAGAAGGCTGATATAAAACATGTATATGTGAGATTGGTAATTGTATCTTTAGTGTACTTGAGTAGAACAAATGTTTCTCTCTCATGGCTGCGTTAATGTGATAAAGGGGAAATTGGCTTTTCATCAGTTTTCTTTACACTGTAATGGTGGACGGTGAAGAGGGGGCCTTGGCGTCAATGGCGCAGCTGCAAACTTCTAGTCTGTGACAGTTCTATTTCACAATGCTACACTGGCCTCCCACTGCATTATGAAGCATGTGATAATGCAACAAATTAAATCCTTTTTGCTTCATTTAAATGATAAGTATCACAGTGAGGCCTAGCTATAAGCCATAAATAAAACATTGCACATGGTTGTGCTTATGTATGGGAGTGTGTGTTCAGATATAGGAGCAGGGCATCGGCAGGTATCAGGATTTAAAGAGGGGATTGCTTGTGCTGATACCCTCATCCAGAGTGGAATATTTCTAGAGACCCTGACAGCTCCTCCTGCACTGAAATGGAAAAGGCTTTATCATGGAATGGTTTGTCACTCACGCTGCTGCAGACAACTCGGCTTCAGGTTAAGTTTGTATCTGCCCCTGCTTTATGGTCCAAGCCCAAAGATCACAACATTGTTTTCCGTGTGAATTATGAAATCGTTGATGTAAAAAGCCCCCGGTTGGGTTCTAGCAAGACTGCACCCTCTTGTTTCTTACGACAGAATTAGTGGCCAAATTGTCTCACTTTAACTCTTGAAAAGGGATTTTAATCTTGTCAAATGGTCAGCTCAAGTACTGATATTTTATTACACAGCCGTCAATCGATTAAAAAAAAGATGATTTGCTCTTTTTTTAAAATTTGTAAAATGTAAAGAATTCATGTAAACTCAAGACAAAGAAAAAAAATCTGGTTTATTGAAAATTTTCTTTAAATCTGTAACACAGATTTACAACAATAAGCCATCAACATCTTCCAAATTAACTTGAAAAACATAGTTAATATAATTACAAAACATATAATATAAACACAAAAGGAAACATAAAAGACTATTGTAGGGAAAACCGGAATAACATAAGACTTCTCCAAAGGAGGAGGAATACACTAAAATAAATATACGAATGATCAGGCTTTGTTCATCTAACTCGCTATAGTCATACAGAAGGCTTAATATTCATAAAGCACTTAATTAATTTTGAATCATTAATTCCGAACTGTGTTTTCACCCAAACTGAAAGTCATTTTGGACAAAAGGGTCTGCTAAATGCATGAATGTAGAGGATGAATGAAACCCTTTTTCTGGAGTGCCAGTCAATACACAGATCAGGAGCACCAGAGAATGCAAGAGAACCTTAAGTACAGCGATCGGGTGTGTTTTATTTTCATTGAAACCTAAGTGTGCAACACTCAGGGAACATGGTTCCCAACCCTGACCTGATACATAGTTCTCAGAGACACATTTGATCTTTTCTTACAACGCCAGCTCCTGTTGCAAGCACTTCGTGTTACATAGTAAACGCTTTCCCTTTCAAGTTTGAACCTCTTCTGGTGTGGGATTTGACACATCAAAATCAGTAAAAAGAGAAAGACTATCTAGAGCAGTGGTTTTTACATGTCTAATTTTAAAGTTTGTAGATTAATCTGATTCAAAGTCAAAGGATCACAATGTTTGTTTGGAAATCACAAGTCTGCTTCTAAATATGTCTATAACTTATAACAGTCCATCAAATCTATTTGAATAGATACCATGGTTTTACATATCTCTCTCATACTATTAAAATTAAAAAGTAAATCATTAACCTTCAATGGATTTACTTCAGTAGATACAGTTTATTTGAATGCAATTTTTTGGTAAATATAAATTTAAAACTGTACATTCCCTTTCACTATCCATCAGTGTTTTTACACATGTAATGAGAGACTTTAAAGAATAGGGTTTTTTTTTCTTTAATAATTGTAGAGAAACTGAAGAGTAGCAAGAGGTTTGGTGCATGAAAAAAGTGTAGCATGATGAGCTTGTGATTCTGAACAGATCAATGTGTTTATGGCATCTGCTGGCTGTATGAATTGTATTCTGGTGCACTTTTATGACTTTTCCAAAATAACTCTTGACAATTACATAAAAAAAAAACATGAAAGGACGGGGCAGCAGCTATGGCTCCCTTGGGCTATGGGCTCATCCATTGCTTTTTGCAGTTTTAGTTAATTTTGTTACTGTTCCATTAGATTCTGTAGTTGTTTTTATTGTCCAGTGAAATTAATTAATTTTCCTCCACAAATGATTTCATGCTATTGATTTTATGACGTAACAAATTAAAGAGCAAGGTACCTACAAACTTGTAAGCCACTAAACCATAGGAAAAATGCATTGTTGGTTCAGGGAGCAGTTTTGTGTATTTTGCTAGTTGGACCTTTGTTATATGGCCACTCTTATGCAAACAATTTCATAAATTTGTTCATTCTGGTAAATCACTGCACAGATTAAACGCTCCTTTTTCAATTTGAAAGCAGAGAGGAGCTTTTAAGATGTCAGCACCTGCTGATTAGTATGTTACTAAGAGCTCCACTGAATGGCCAGTTATTAATTTGCTCCCAAGCTGAATCCACCAGTGTTTCAGACAGGTCAGACCAGTCTCAAATGCAAATGCACACCGCTGCATTCAAAACAAACACACACTTCCCGAGTGCACTCTGCATGGAAGCAGTTCAAAAGTGATTTTTTTCACTAGAGTTTTCATTATATTAAGAGTTATAGAGTTGTTTACTAAAATAATGGACAAAAATTAACATCAATCGAGAGCGTTTTAATGTTTAAGTGAAATGATGCAATTTTGGCCACATCACACTTTTATATTAGGTATGTAATGTGGGTTTTGATTAATTACAAAATATTAGGAAAATTGTATTAGAAAAATGTTGTAACATGTATTAAAACAAAAGAGTAATGCACTGTTTGAAAAGCGCCAGTAGCAGAAACCGAGCTCGTTTGGCAATCTGCTAGCATGGGCACTTCAGTGATGGAGCACTTCAGGATTCATTTACATCACTGTGACGTTGCTTCAAATCTCAGCAGCAAGTCATTTGCCGTGTTAGAGATTTCAAGAATAGCCTCTCTGCCTCTCTTTCATCAGCGACAATGAAAGAGTGCAGCTTAAGCATCCTCTAGTGTAACACTGGCTTCATCCTTATGGATTTCTTAGTTGACTTATATTCATACACCTTTTTGAAAGAACATGAGCATGAATCTGATGAGGGGCATCATCTGAGAAGAGCACTCATAATCATTGCCCAAAGAAATGGTAATTATTCCGTTGCCTTGCTTCATGTTTCGCATTGTAGTTGTCATGGAACCACCAGAGTGACCAACTGGACCAGCAAATGACAGAAATTGTATTCTAACGCACATTTAAAGTCATACATGTTCACATGATTCTTTCATATATTCTCTCATGCACAAATAACAGAAATTCCACAGCCGAAATCATACGGTTCATCAGGTGCCTACTCCACCTACTAACAACCAGCTAGTTAATCAAATTCTAACTGGGTCAACATCCTTTTCAGGCATTTTTCTGCCTACTTTATTGAATCAGTGGGTGGTACCTACTGGCTTCATGTTTTGACAAGCTTTCATAGCATTTAGACAAGTGCAATAACATCAGAAACATGTGGGTTTCATTCTCGTTCGACTGCTCCCTCACTCTTTCATCAAGTTTATTTGTAGGATCAACACAAGTTGTGGGTACTTGTGGGTACACAGAAGGTACCCACAAGTACCTGATTTGTTTTATGACAAAAGAAAACTTTTCTCCTGCTCAATGCTCGGAATGTCAGGAAGGAGAAGGATAGATCCAGAATAATTGAAGTGGGTGTCGCCTCCAGAGAAACTCCTTCCAAAAGGAGAAATATTTAAAAAAAAAATAAAAAGAACTTAAATGGCTATGATTCTCTCCAGTTAGCTCATGGGATTGCTATTCTTGATGGTATGGTGTTAAATCAAATCGGAACTTAAACTCTCAAGAAAAACCACAAAAATTAGATTTTTGTTTTTGTTTTTCATTAGACAATACTTACAGTGAAATTATATGAAATTAAATTTCATGTTTTTTTTTATCCTTTTACCTTTTCCACCTGAGATTTACATATGTAATATATTTCAATGTTTTATTGTACTTGTGTTTTTATAAAGAATTTCAGTGTGCCAGTCTTCCAGAATATTGTCCAGTTTTGTAGTTATTCTTTTTTTTTTTTTTTTTTACTATAAAAACATAGTTCAGTCAATTTCCTTCCGAGCCACTAGGGGCAGTGGTGCACTCCATAAACACATGATCTTACAGAGATCAAGTAAGGCTGGTAGTGGCGGCAAACAATATTTTTTGAAAACTTTGCATTAATTTGACAAGTTTTACAAGCTCAAATGTACCAAGCAGCTTATTGGTTAGCTGCTACAAAGAAATTAAATTGATTGTTTCTGAATCATTTAACGTATACTGTTTGACCATCTGTAAACAAAATATGCAAAAAATGTATGCCCATATTTTCTAAATATGTGTTTTTAAACTGCTTCTTCTTTCTGATCTATTTATAGATACATGACACAAGTGTGAGTCTGTTCCTGAATGGTCAGGAGGAGGATAGCACTGCGTTGGACACACAGAGCCTAGCAGCTCCTATTAACAATGTCCAAATAGAAGGTGCTTTGTGGATCGGAAGGAGTTCTAATGGTAATTTCTCTTTTATATATCTCTATATATATAGTTGCTAACTTTCTCTTCAGGACCCGAAGGCAAAATTCTGTGGAAAGAGCATTAATTTAAAGATGTTACATTTTTCCATTATAGAAAATATTCATAAGCTTGCAACTAATCATAGTTAGAGTTTATATAGGTCAAGGGTGACCATATGGCAACAAATAATCTCCTCATAAATGAGATGAGATGGGATTTCTGTAATACCCCCAGGGAATGAAATACACATAATCACACTCACACACAGACCTTTTAAACACACATCCACAAATGGCAAAGATTCTTACTTTAGTTTACTTTGCTGACATTTTAACCCTAAAGCGGCTCAATATTTTCATAGTTTAATCCAAAAAGGATTACGTCTACCCTAGTCTGTTGTATTATACAACAGCATTGTTACTATGACTATTGTATGTGTGTATAATGGTACACAAGTTTGCAACCCATCGCATATAGTCTTGAAACAGAGTGAGGCATGGATGATTCAATGCTGGTTCACACAACTCTATTTCCATTGGAAAATCTTTCTAAGAAATAGTTTTTGGTTCAGATCTGTAATATTTTTTTTTTATTGGCAAAAAAAGAAAGTTCAGATCTAAGATGAAAGTGTTCAGGGCAAACATCCATAGATGATATCTCAATCAGAACTGGTTATTAGAACAGAAGTGATTACATCTTATCTGCTCATGTAGATGGAGCCCCACGCTTAGACTCTGATCTATGCCGCCCATTCAGCCAATGGGATTAACGCTCACAGAGAACTGTAAATAAGCATAATAGATCTCACCATGCAGCAAGTGTCTCTTTAACTCAAATAAAGACCCCGATAAGGTAATCCACTAGTTTCCATGGATTCTGGGAACTGCCTTCAAAAGCATCCATTGACTTTCTTTTCTTTTTCTCCCTAGGGTCATATCAATTCATTGGAAGGATGCAGGATTTTAGATTTTATCCAAAGACATTAACCAACAGGTAAGTAGGCGGTCACAGAGCATTTATAGCAAGCATTTGTAGACAGTTGTTTACACTGTAGGTCTTTATTCTTGATGGTGACATCTGTATCAGAACTGTTCACATTTTCTCTTTCAATAGAGACCCCTATCTGATTTCTTCGTTCACAATTGCGGTGACGTCATGTACTGCTCATGCTTAAGATGTTATTGCACCATGCATTTACTTAAAATGGACAAACTCTATATATGTTTAATGCCACCTCAGCAGTGTAAAATTCACTTAACAGCAGCGTGCTTTTGAGGGGGAGAATGAGGAAAGGGCCTCAATCGCATCCTGCAAATATGTTTCTGTTATGAAAGTCTCAGCCCTTCTGAAGAGCTGAGTATTAATGGCTGCCTCCTTGATACCCCTGAGTGTCTCGGACTGCTCTTATAATTAACAAACTGTATTCGTATAAGGTTCCTTAGATTATTTTTAACAAAGGAACAACAGAAAACACTTCAGACAGATTATTAAATATTTCTCTGTAGATGAACATGTATAGAATAAACAAAATCTAAATTAGTAAACTCAACAAAATGTTTAAATCCTGACATTGAAGAATTGTATGTTCTTAACAAAAGACCACATTCTCTTATAGAATCTGAACCAAATCAAAATTAGTTGACAAAACTTTTTCTTGTGATTACAAGACGTTGATGAGCTAAAATGTCTCTGTTATGACGAAAACAGGCAAAGGATGCTGTCATTAGCACCAAACATAAATGGTGGGATTTGAAACTTTTTTTTTACTGTTAACTCAAGAAGAAACCATACACTATTTTTTTAGTTACCTCTTGGGGGTGGTTTCTTCTGGCGCATTCCTTTCTTGACCTTACATAACCAGGCCGCTCTACACTGATCTCAACACAGAATCCCCCCCTTAATGAAAACGGTATATGTATATTGTAGAAACGGTCCCACAGTGCAGTTTGCATAAAAGACGTAGTTAAACAAGAACTGAAGAAAAAGCACATAGCAGAAGAACAAAATCAACAAGTAAACATACACACACACGGCCCTAGAAGAAAGAAATGAAAGGATTCAGTCACTGACGACAAGAAGCCAACAATGAAAAGCTTATCATTTTATGAATTGCTTTCTAAATGTTGATTTAAAGAAAAACGTTCTGATTTTCAGAGAAATAGAAGAGATATACTCTGGACAATTCCCTCATCTCCACACGAGTTCAACATGTCGCTGCCCGCCTGGCCATCCCAGAGTACATCCTCTAGTGGAGCGGTTCTGCATCCCTAATGCAGCAAATGATACCACACATAACAGAGTGCTCCGGCTGAACCAAGATGCACATCCTCTACATTACATCAATGACAATGACATCGGAACCACCTGGATCTCTTCTGTCTTTTCCACAGTAGAGCTACTGGACAAAGGGACTTCCATCACTATTGATCTGGAGAATGGCCAGTATCAGGTACAAGCCTCATCATCTAATGTTCTTAGACAAGAGTATTAGATGTGTGATTACTGATTAAACTCTAATCCACCTTTTTATACATCCATAGATTATTTATATGTCCATTAAATGTAGAATTTCGATATAAATTTTCTCTAAGTTTAAGAATTATGTGTTCTGTGTTAGACTTTAAATTTACTTTAAATTTGTGGCCAATAACCCATAGAAGTCCAGGGCCTTTTTTAGTGTTTTTTGCTATTTTACCATTTGCTCTAATAAGTTATCTTTAAAATAATTTTGTGGAAATGCTTGATAAAATTTGTGCAATACAATCCCAGCAGTACACAATAATTCCACAACAATCCAAAAATTGTACAAAAAGTACAATAAATGTTTTTTTTTTTGCAAAAATGTCTGAAATTGAGAAGTTTTTTTTGTTGTATAGCAAAAGTGTTGAGATAAAAAAAAAACACAATAAAAATTCATAAATCACCCCACAAATATAAGCAAATGTCAGGGTCAAAACAATGTTTTTTTTGTAACTCTAAAAAACACTAGCCATTTCACAGTTGTTGCACTTCCAAGAGTAACCCTTCTTTTCACCCCTAGATGGCACTGGTTTGCTGTCTGTAAAACAGAACTGAAAGACGATTGCACATTTTTCCAACATATAATTTGAATTACTTTGGAAATTATGCATCATAACTCTTGTAATGTTTGTTTAAAACAAAATATCATGGCTAATAACCTTTTTGAAACCTACTCATTACATTTAAGAAAATTAAACAATCACTTGGTTGTCTTTCCTACTTAATTCAAATTAATTCTAGTTATACTGTCCAGTTCTCATTGGGCAAAAATCAGAAGTACATACAGGACGGGTTCCCTGTTCTCTTTTCACAAGAGCAGATTATGTAAAATGTGTATTATTTGAACGAGGTATGCTTTCACTGTCGCTCTTTTACAGCTCTATGTTTGTACTTTTAATCATTGTATTAATAAGTGTGGTATCCTGGATGTTTACTGTGAGCCTTGCCAGTTATTATTCAAAGTTACCTTCAGCTCAGTGGTTTCAGTGTTCTAATTATTAACGATATATTGATTTTTTTTACTTCCAAACATTTCATATAACATGTACAAAGCAGTTCAAGTGCTGCAATTAGCCTACTTAACAACTCAAACTTAAAACCAGTTTCCTTTATTATTTTGAGTGAAGCTACATGGTGTCTTTTCATCATGAATACACCAAAATAAATGCAAACTTCTTTTGTGAGTGTCTGAGCAAGTTTCCCAGTCATTCATGTGTCTAAGCAGGCAAAACATAGAGTCCGGCAGTAAAGGAGGATTTATTCAGATCTGCCTCAGTCTCTCCTCTCAATGCCAGATAAAACACCACCACACAGACTTTGAAGCGTCCACTTAGTCTAAGCTGCAACCAGTTTCCTGACAAACTCCTCAGGATGAAGCCACAGAGGGAAGAGTAAAGCAGGGCTTCAAGCTGTTCTTCAAAGTGGCTGCGTGCTTTAGGAGGCCGTGGAGCATTGACTGTTGCTGTGCAGATAATAGATAATCCATTGCTGTTTAGTATTTCATGCATATTTCACCCTCTGTCAATTTTGCATGCCTCTTTTATAGGTTTTCTACGTGATACTCCAATTTTTCAATGCTCAGCCTGAAGCGGTCCGAATTCAAAGGAAGACAATTGGGAGTTCAGAATGGAAAGACTGGCAGTTTCTGGCCAAGAACTGCAGCTACTTTGGAATGGAAGATAATGGGTCTTTGGATCGGCCTGATTCTGTAAACTGTCTACAGTTTCCCAGGTACTGGACACATTCAGTTTGTATTTCTATTCATTTACCCAGTTGTATCGGACGGATAAGTCCTAGAGCAGATCACCCAGTGGATCGTCAATTGGGAGTCTTGCACTTTTCATTGCACCGACATTGAGGGAAGAACCACAGTCCTGGATTCTGGGTTTATCTCTTCTGGTCTTTGCTACACTAGACACCCTTTGGGTTCTCGACCACATGATCACCTGAGTTCCCTTTCCCGAGGAAGAAAAAATGGAGATGGTTATATTAACGGCTTGCCGCTGTAGGGCTATCGAAACAGTTTATGATGATAAACTGTAGTTCATGTGTCTCTTTTTCACAATACACATTAAACATGCATAATTGTCCCTCACAAATTAGTTTAATGGAGTCATTGTTAATGATGCAGTTTACTGGCCATTTCCTAATGACCTACATAAAAGCGTTGGATATTTGCATTATTTGTATTCAAATGCTGTATTTATGCTATCATTACTGAGGAGTGGGTAAAGTGGCTCTATTGCGTCTCAGTTAAGAGGTTCCTGTTTCAAATTGGACGAAGACATCGACTGTTTGCATGTTCTACACAACCTTAAGTTGTTTCTTGTGAGACATTGATTTCCGGTCAAGGCTACCACTGTGAGTGTGAATGGCCAGTGAATGTGATCGTACTCGTGACCAGGATGTTCCCCCTACATAATATAATTTATATAAAACATATAATTAATTTACTTGATAAAAACACCAGACCAGCTACTATTAATATAATTAAAGGTATACACACATGGTTTGCCACCTGCAGCACAGTCGTTGGTTCATGATGTGCATGACATCTAAACATGTTTTCTGGGTTGATTTAGTGTTGAAATTTTGGTCCCTAGCAGCAAAATCCTACTTGTTTAAATGTTGAAAGATGTGTTGTGTAAATTAAGTTTTTGATAATTGATTAAGCTCCACCCCCTCTTGGTAAACATTGCCGGACACCAGAGGTTTTTGAAAAACTTCATTTAAAAGGCACATTGAAAAAAACTTCATTGTTTTTTCAATGGGAATACAATATACCGGTAATAGACAAACTTTGATGTTGGCTTATAAAATGTTTTTGGGAAGTTTTCTGAGTAACATAATAACCATGTGTCTCTATGACTTTCCAAAGCTAAGATAGAGATATGGAAATTCAGTTGCTATGGTGCACAGTATGGTTGCTATTGGGGAGTCAGTGACATAGTTCCCAATGTCAATGTTTGTAGCATAGTCGAACACCCATGTATCTTTAATTTACCAAAGTTGAGAGTTCAGAATATTTGGTTGCTAGGGAATTGTCAGTGATGTCTTAAAAATATAAGAGAACCAAAAGATGTTCCATTGTGTAGATATTTTCATTGCCTTTCCCCATTTATTTTCAACTGCAATTATAAGTCAATAGTGACCCTTAAACTCTTTCTAGATCCTTGGGTTCAACTAGTTTTGCACAGTGGTTGGTTAGTTCTCGCACAGACTAATAACCTCCATTAGTGTGGAAAGTTTCAATGTTGACGCCGTTTTAAGTCTTTGGAAAAGTTCCCAGCATTCTCATTGATTTCCAAAAATTCCTTTAGTGGTAGCAGTCTGAAATGACTGCAACTCGAGGTAGACCTGTTTTGGATGTCTTGGCAAAGGTTATTGGCTGTAGTTCAAAGATATTGAAGATATCAGTTGGAAGATATAAGTTTAGATTTTTTTTTTTGTCCAAAGCAAAAGACGAATACAGATATATTGATAATAACAGAGATGTGGGTTTCCTTTTGGTGGTCAGAATAGAATAAAAGCATCCCCATTCAAACAAAGACTTGCTTTTACATTCTCAACTGTGATGGGCTGATCTCCCCTCTTTAGGCAGGGTTGTTGGGTCAGTGAGTCAGGCTAAGCAATGGCTAGTTGCTAAGTGATAGTTTGAAAAGCCAACAGGTGTTTCTGAAGCACTCAAGTTTTGTCAAGCTTTAAAGTCTACCGCAGCTCTGTTTGTTAATCTCCACATTGACTACACCTGCCTTTCATCACCTGAAATGATGATCACCTGTTAACTCCCTCGTTACCCATGACCCCCTGCTTTAGTCTACCCTTGTTTATAACACTCTTCACTACACTGAACACTACTACTCCGTCTCCTGGAACTCTTTGTCCATCTGTCTCTGCCTGTTGACTCTTACAAGGATGTTTAGTTCAGAAAATCACATTTTTAGCAGGCCTCCAAAATGTAATGTTTTATCTGGAAGCCAAGATTTCTCAATAAACACCTTCGATATTTCCATTACATTCAGCAGGAAACAGCCCTTCCATTTCTGTTGGCTTGGTGAGTAAAGCTTTCACACACATAAAGAGTCCAGTGTAACATATGTTACATGTTAAATGTTCTTTAGAATTGTGAAAATAAATGAATCAACACCGTCTATAATTTGTGTTCACTTAATTTTATTTTAAAGACCCATTCTAAAGCATCAGATTTCAACTTAGCATGATTCTAAACCAAATGAGATGAACAAGGCAAACTATTAAAAACAGAATTATTCCAATGACACCAGCACCTCCTCAGAAGCAATCCTTCCCCAAATCTGTGGGAATTTGTCACTGGGTAACGAATCTTGTAGATTAAAAAAAGTTGGAACAATTTACTGCTATAAGCTATATTTTATTTGCGCAAATAATATATTTTGATGTTTTTATATTAGATATTTTTTATGAACTCCACAATGCAGATCCATCTACATGAGGGTTGCACTTAAATGCCTCAGATTTGTCACTTCGAGCTTGGTGAGAAAAAAAGAAGAGCTAGACAGAAAAAGAGAGAAAGACGTGGACAAATTTTGACATGGGCTTTTTCACACAGGTCCGTCCTGGAAAAGTCCACCAGCATTAGGACTGAGACGTGCATAAGTGCTCTGTGGATACAGAGTGAATAATGCAGAAGAGTACATACCTGCTCTGCCTCAAAGAAAGACCTCCGGAACTCTCTGTGAATCCCTTTATATGGCTAATCACTAAACTTGATTCAAACAATTTTAGTATATTTTCTTGTGGTTCGATCAGAAATCACCACATTTAATTTGGCTTGTTCAAGTCAATAAACTTTGACTTTTCATTTCAACCTCACAGAAAACTGCTCTGTTTTAGTGGTTCTGTTTTTCTCCTTTATATTGTATGATCATTGGATTATAAAAAAAAAGATGCACATTTATGGTATTTAGGCTTCAACAAAGGTGGATGTAGGAGCCATTTTGTTTTCTTTTTGTGTATTATGGGCTGTCACCAGGAGGGGGCACTTGAGGGTCCTTCGTTGTATGGCAGGTGTTTCAATCACTTGGTTTGGTGTGGTCCTCAATCTCAAAATCAAATATCTCACCTTCTAAAGAGCTGCGGACACCTAAATAAATGACAATCAAACGAAATTCCGGACAATTGTTTTGAATGTAAGATTTGCGTTTGTTTACCAAGCCAACAGAAATGGTGGACCTGTTTGCTGCTGCTACGGTGTTCACTGAAGACTGGGTATAATCCAGTTAGATTATTAGATTGTAGACGTTTTTTTTTGTTTGTTCCCCCCCCCCCCCAAGTAATGCATTTATTTTTTTTAGAATGATTAGAACATTTCCTAATAGTTTTAGACCTTTTGAAACCATGCTTTTTTTTTTATTTTGACAGTGAAATACCGTACTCTCGTGGAAATATCACCTTCAGTATGCTTACACCTGAGCCGAATCTACGACCAGGCTACAACGACTTCTACAACAGCGCCGCCCTGCAGGAGTTCGTTAGAGCCACTCATGTGAGAATCCACCTTCAAGGCCAATACCACACGCAAGACACAGAGGTCCCTTTCCGCCATCGCTACTACGCTGTGGATGAGATCACCATCAGCGGCAGGTCTGAGATCCTTTCCCCAATACTTTCTTACAAATCAACGAGATCAGATTCAACATTGATTTGTGCAACTCTGATAAAGCAAAAGACTTGCGTCCAAATGGAGACAAATGCTTATCGGTGTCACATGTTTCTGTCTTGTCAATAGTTACTGTTGGAAAGACACATTTGCTGGAAAACAACCATCTACTCTAGTTGTTCCATGTGTCTGAAGGATGTTCTTTTGTCTCTTCAAAAGCTGAAACACGGTGCTATATCCATGTATACCTTCAGACATTAAACAGCCAGTGTTCTTACGACTATGGTAATTATATCATTATGCAGGCAGCTGTAACTTGGCTCACTCTCGCTGTGCGCGTGTGTCTGAGTGAGCGAGAGACGGCAGCTTTAATTAAGAGCTAGTTTAACTGGCACAGATGAAATCGAGATTTAGAGACTGTGAAATCTCATCATCCTCTGACATTCAAAGGTGTCCCCCGTCCTCCCGCCTTTACTTCTCCCCTTTGCATCTCTCTTCAGACTTGTCTTAGAAATAAAGGCAGAGTGTAAATAGTAGTTGATTCCCCCCCTTAGGGAGACTGACAGTTCAAACCTGAGAAAGGCTGAGAAGTGGATGTCTGTGTGTTTGTGGACTAAAATGTGCATAAATGCAGCCTTTGAGGTATTCTGACAGAGTGTCAAGCCGTGTCTGGGAGCATTAGCGTCTGCTTTACACTCATATGGTAATAACCTCTAGCAATAAAGACAGCCCTCTTTCTTTTCCACTCTCTCTGTTTGTCTGTTATGTTGTTTGTTTGAGTAAAAGCGGTGAAGGGGGCTTTTAAAGAGAGCTTTGTAAAGACAGGAGGTGGCGATGCTGAATAAGGGCCCTTGAGAATTAATTATTAAAACAGTGACCTGTGTGTGTGCATTCCATCTGATGGAGACCTGTCAGGTCTGCTGTTGTAGATTACGACACACCATTGATATTTCCACTGGCATTTATAAATGTTGAATGTGAAGTTCTATTAGCCATGCAAAGAGAGACTCGGGGAATCAAAGACTGATGGGCAAATGTTACAATTGGCAAAAGAGAATTGATTCTGAATTGAAAGTAAAACGACCGAAATATCGTATTAAAGTTATTGACATAGTGAAACTTTTTTTAGTTTCCTGCAACTTTATTATTTGGTATTTCGTTATGTTGTACTACTGAGTGCAAAGATGCTAATTTTGCAGCATGGTTAACGAAGTAATGGATCACTACGTGCTTTTCTTGGGCAACAAAAGAGTGACCGTGAGGGAAGACTGTAGTGTTTCTTTACTTGAACACTTTCAATCACACCGAGTGGATTACCGTAACTCAATGTATTTTTAGTGTCTCAGACTCTCTTCTTCACTTATGCGTATGTATACATATATATGTACAGGGTCGCCACCTGGCGGTCTCTATATGTTAGAATCCCACACAGATGACTAAAAAAAAATTTTTTTTTAGGTCTAAATGTGATAAGGGGTCCTCTTCGTAAAAATCTCTGTATTCTATTGCAGGACAACCCCGCCCCACACCAAGTTGTATTTCTAGAGCGAGATCTCTGTAAATGGTGTTCCAGCTTATCATTTAAGCTTTATACCAAATAAGCTGTATTTAGTCATTTTCTACCTGAAAAGGCCGCCTGCTAGGCCACGCTCTTAAAATGAATAGAATATTAATGGCAATTCAGCATTTTTTTATGTGATTAATTGCTCAAAAAAAAAATCAAGATCATTTTCTACTTTTTTTTTTGTTTGTTTAACCATAGGAAGGAGTATGTATAAAATTTTTTTTTCTTTATCGAACTTTTAAAGATAACAATAAGTCGCAGCAAACAAATTAAATGTACTGTTCATTTTAACTTAAATCATGTATAAATTTTAATTTACAAAATGTGAATGTTATGAATGATTTATTCTTATGTAAAATATTTAATTATTGAATAATATTTAGTTTTAGAATATAGATTCATAACTCAAACGATCTGATTTATTAAAAAGGCAATTGTATAAAATGCATGTACATTTGTTTGTTTAGGGACTCCATTAGCTTCCACAATGGTGGTCACCAGTCTTCCTTGAGTCCTTTCAATTCATATAAAAAAACACAATACCGTTCTTGACACTCATCCATTTAAATAATGATAACAAAAGTATTGGAGCACAAGTGCATTCATCAGAACCCTGATCATATGAGATCTAAAGGAAGTTATTTTTTACAAAATGAATGCAAACCATACTTTAACTGAATGCCCGAAAAAAATGGCATGAACCACGGTCATTATTATTTTGGGAATATCATTAAATGATCTCTACAGATAAAAAAAAAGCTGCTCTAATCGTTTAGTTTGTCTAGGCTTTGTTGCATAGAGTTACACACCTCACCACAGACTCCATCCCCCATAAACCCTGGATCAATCAACCTCACCTGTTGGCAATCAGCCAGGTGATTTCCCACTCTCTCCTTGTGAGTTGCCCAGTTTGGGAATCACTGATGTAAATGTTACTGTTTTATTTCACCATGGTTCCTATTTGACTATTGTAAGTTACATACACACAAAGTGGAAATGATGCAACAGACACTTTTTTATAATAGTTTATGTTGATAATAGTTTACGGATACTACTGCAACAATGAAAATTCTCTTGCAAGACTTGTGTCTGTTTGTCCCCTTAGGTGCGAGTGCCATGGCCACGCAGACAGCTGTGACACTAGCGTGAATCCATACCGCTGCAACTGCCTCCCAGAGAGCCACACACATGGAGCTAATGTAAGTCCCGCAGGGGAGACCCCCTTTTAATTAACCACTTCCTTTTAATGACGTGCAAGAGTCCTCTTTAATGAACAGCACACTCAAAAATAGGCCTAATGGAATGATGGAGAGAGAGAGAGAAAGGATAAAAAAAACACAGATATATTGTTCATGCACATCTCTAGTTTCCTGATGAAAAGATCTAAAAAGGATAAAAGAGAGAGGGGAAGAAGAGAAAGAAGGAAGTGGTTTTGTGGTCTGCATTGCTGTAATTGTCCTATGCCATCGGCCCCTGGGTGTCTTGATGGTATGTCTAGTAAAGGTAATTATATCTCATGGAAAATGAGAAAAGCTCATATGCCGTGGTTGAAAATACACAGTTTCTGCATTTTCTCTAGGATTTATTCACCCTCCAATGCAGCATCAGATCACTGAACTAGAACATGGTATAAAACTCCCAAATGCCCAAATCCTGGACCCAAATCCCTCGCATTTTTTTATTGGTTCAGAGGTGTCCAGTGCTTAATTTGTAAATTTGAAGTTACTGGAACACAACAGGACTGGGGTGACGGACAGGGGGGCTGGCCCAAAACAGTTGCTGGAACACAAACAGAACGCATTGGTTCAGTGTCTAACATGCCTATTTTTAAGCAGCAGGACTTACAAACATCATTTACAACATAATTTAAGACATATACACACAAAAAACCTTTAGATTACTTTCAACACAATTTATCTTAATCTTCAATATCATGTTAAATGGCCGTTTAACATGATAGACTTGAGTCTTCGTGTCTTTTAAAAAACGAAAGCAAACTTGATTGTCTTTTAGACATGTTAGCACGAAGGAGTCAGGACAGTTTTTGTTTTGGCCAAATGCCGCCTAAAAATAAGTTACGTACAGGACGTAAATTACCCAGCAGCAGCCTTTTCAGACTTGCTATTAGTGCATTTTATTTATTATTATTATTATTATTATTATTATTATTATTATTATTATTATTATTATTATTATTATTATTATTTACATTATACAATGCACAATAAAGAAAACACACTAACACAATAATTATAAACTATTTTATTTTATTTAATAATATTTTTATCTAATCGCTAATTTCCACATAATACGGGCCGGCCTGCCGACTGCAGGGGACAGCACCAGCATACGACGAAGGCAGCCTGGCACACCATAGGCGAGTGCTCTGTATATTCTTGAGTCGGGGGAATGCATTGTAGTACAGTAGAGTGAAAAAGGTGGGCAGGAATTGGGCAGATAAAGACAAATGGGGTCAGATAATTACCGGATCCCAGAATAAAATTTTCCGGATCCTTGGAAGCCAGAAATTGAGAGAAAACGGATTGCGTTCCGGCAAACGGCGGAACAAATTAAGCACTGGAGGTGTCTTGGTTGCCGCCTAGAGTTTGAGGCAAATAAAAACAGCACTCAAATATGGTTACCTTAAAAGGAGGTTGTGACCTTAAAAATAGTTACAAAAAAAATTGTCTTCTCGTGTCGCCACTTTTTTCTTTTTAGAAACTTTAAAATAACTGTTACACATGCCACACTGCTTTTAAAAAGCTGCCATCAACACCACAATGTGCCACAAAGTGGTGTAAAGGACATGCCAGCGTTGTAGGTGGCAGTATGATTTTGACACTAAACTTATTTTCTACAGAGGAATATACCTCAGAGAAATTCTTGAAATTGTACAAATGCTTGGTTACATTGAACCAGGGATGTCTGGTTTAAATTAAACTATATTGGTGTATACTGGTGCAAACAAGCATGAAATTGGGACAAGTTCAACAAAACAGTTAATTAACAAGTTTCAGGAGGAGCATATCAGATAATTAGCTCAACTACCAATAAAGATGTGGTCTTAAAAAAAAAAGTCTGCAATGAACCTTCTACCGACAGACCTCCTCACAGAAATACAAAGCTAGTCCACAGGGATGGGGATGTATACTAGAATAGTTTAATATAGTTAACCCCCTACTCTCTAAGTATGTAAGCGTTGACTTGACAAAAGTTATTCACAAGAGTTTCGAACAAAAACCTACTCTCAAAAGCTTTTTAAAGCTGATCCACTTAACCAATGAAGATTTGACGCCTACATTGCTGTGCACTATGATCATAAAGGCTTTCAAAAGTGTTCTCCTGCTTCTCTGAAATTCTGTCTGTCCCAAGTGCATGGTGTCCAGATCGCTGCATGTAATTCTGATCATTGGGAGCGAGTTCCATGATTAAACTTTTAAACCTGATGTTTGGTGATTTAAATAATTCAACAAATGTCATGCATTATTCATATCGAGACACAGCACACTCTTTGCTGCGGCGGCTGCTGTTGTTTTCTCTGAAACAAACAAGAGCCACATCTAACACGTACAGATGTTGAAAAGGGCTTGTGTGTGTGCAAACATGATAAATATGAGTTGTCTCATAGGCCGAAACGCCCCCGGACCCGAACACCTGGCTTTGAGGGGGGACCTCCCCAGTGCTATGTGTTGTGCTTAGTTACCAGCTCTGAGACGCAACATCAAGGCAGCTTCTAGAAATGTCTGCTTCCACTTATTAGCTCTACCAGGGCTAGTGAAAGTGCTGCTGCTATCTGATTACTTGATTTCACAGTGATCTAATTGTCGCTGGCTGGGGATAGAAGTGTTGGTGTCACGTACTGCTTTTTTTTTTTTACATATAGTTTTACACGTCTGCAGAGTTTTTACCAGGTTTTTAACCTTGTGCTATGAGTTGGTAAAGCCATTTTCTGTTATTTGTTTTCACTGAAATTTCAAAGATGGCTTTCTCTATTTATTCTTTGCAAAACATCTTTCCATTTTGAATTTGAGCGTTATGAGTCCTTGGTCTGATTCACCAGTAGAAGCAAGAACTCTTCAAATATGTGAAATCACTCAACAAAATGAACGATTGATGGCATTTCAGAGGTAAAGAGCCTCCTTAAACTCAGAGTCTTGGAAAACCATCACTCATTGGTCAACATGTCGCTGAAAGGTGTTTATTTAACAGAGTTTGCCATTATTCTCAAGTAGAGTCTTTTCCTTAAATTGACCTGTTAGAGTTTCAACATTAGCGAGATCTCTTCGGCCTTTTCTGGTGTGACTCTAAATGATTGAGAATGCAATTTTTGCCAATGGCCTGCTAAACATTGTATTTTCAAACAGGCTAAAAGGTTAACTGTAGGCTTGCTCCTGGTGCAGCCATGTGGAAACCTTTCCTGAGGGAGCGTGAAATTAGCCATGGCATTAACAGAGGCCCTTCACATGGGATGAAGGCTCATTCACCATTGGAATCCGGCTCATCCCCACCTCACACACAAGAGACCGAATGCAAACTCTATTAATGTGCATGTTGATTAATGTTCTTTGGGTTTGTCTGGATTAGAATTAAAGCTATTTTTCATTATTAGCATGTTTTGTTTCTGCTCGGTAATTCTGCACAGCTGTTCAATTGTCACTATTCTTTAAATAGCACATCACAAATCGAAATGAAACCGTTTGGACTCTTATAGAAGGCTGTTGTAGTAGGTCAATGGCTGAAATACTTGTAGATGATTTGTTTATATGGACTCTGATTTCTTCCAACAGTGTGAACGCTGCTCATCTCTATTCAATGACAAGCCCTTTAGAGCTGGAGATCAGCTACAGGCGTATCACTGCCGTCCATGCCAGTGCTATGGTCATGCCACTTCCTGCTATTATAACGCCAGCCTGGACCCTCATGCTGAAGAACATCTCAGAGGAGGTGGAGGTGTCTGTGAAAACTGTATGAATAACACTACAGGTAACAAAAGTTGGTGGGGGGGGGGGGCATGTTGAGTCTGGAACACTCGTAGAACAAATAATTAAAAGCATTCATAATCATCCAGGAATTTTAATGTGCTATTACACCTTCAAAAATCTGTGCAAAATTGTGCATTTTGTAATTTTCAGGAAGTAGTTCATTTGTAATAGAAAGTCATGCAATGGTAACAGGAAGTCTATTTATTCATTCAGGAAGTGGTTTGATTGTAATAGGAAATCCCTTCTTTGTTTCAGGAAGTTGTTTAATTGTAATAGGAAGTCTCATATTTATTTATTTTTTCAGGAAGCCATTTAATGTTAACAGGAAGTATCTTCATTGTTTCAGGAAGTCGTTCAGTACTAGGAAGTCATTTAATTGGAAGAAGAAATCAAATGTGCAGATAATTTTGATCATTTAGATGAGATAATTTAGAACTGCTAAAAAGCAGACTGTTTTTATACTATTTTAACCTCTGCAGGAACAGAAAAAACACCAAAGTAGGGCAGAAAAAATGAAATGTAGCATCAGAGCAAAAACAGATGGACCTTTAATGAAGTAAATCCGGCCATGCTAACAGGTTCATTGTTTCATATGCTTAGCATCAGACACAGTGGCAGGTAGGAATGAAAAGGGACATTAAAATAGACGCCTCAGAAAATTACACATATCCCACCGGACCTCACAAGACTGCCATTTTTTTATTTTAAATCATGGTGCTTTGATGTGATTGAATTTTAATAGGTTGACTTCCATTTCCCTTCCCCCACACATTCACTGGAACTCTCTCTTTCTCTCTCTGGGTTTAAAGGCAGGAATTGTGAAAGGTGTCAAAGACTCTTCTACAGGGATGTTGGTGCACTTTTGTGGGCCACAGACGTTTGCAAACCATGTGAGTGCTACAGTGCTGGGACCATCAATGGCAGTTTGGAATGTGAGCCGGTGAGTTAAAATACTTGACTCCAGGTCAAGTCTTCAAAATGTTTCGAAATGTTAAGTAAGGTAATTATATGGGCATGTACTGTTTATTTCCACAAATTTCTCTTCACAGGGTTTCAATCAATATGTTTTACATGCCTGCTCTATAGAAAATAAAATGCTTTATAGTCTTAAAAAGCATTTTTTTTTTTACTAAAGGACAGTAGCAAGGTAATCTGTGTGCATATGTAGAGCAAGACATCTGAGGCTTTGATCCCCAGCTTTGTGACGGACTTGAGAGTTGTAGATTCAGATAACGATACTGGCCCTTCCCCACTCAAGAGGCCTGCATTGATGTATTGGTTGAGCACTTTAGTATTCACAACAGCATTTATCAGTGTTTTGATCAGTAGGGAGTATGTAAAAGTGTCGTCATGAGAGTCTCTCTCTTGAGATTTCTCCCCCATCTTTTCTTTTATCTTAGCATCATGAAAGCCGTTTTGGAGGAACAGATCCTTGTCGATAGATATACTGGATGACAAATTCAGAATCAATGGCTGGGTCGGACCTGTCTTAGATTGTTGCCTTATTTAAATGACCAGAATAGTTATTTCCCACTATATGCTAATGACTTCACACAGTTTGCCCTGTTTCTGTTCTATTTCAGTCTTTTTGTGTGTTGGAATAATACCTGTGAGTGTTCTTTAAATGAATAAGGTCACAAATAATTTTTTTTGGCGGGAGATTTCCTCTGTGTTTTGCACATTCATTTCCTGAATGAAGTCGTAGGCAGTGGTGTAAAGAGTACGGAGTCATCATCCTCAAGTAAAAGTTCTGTTACTTGATGGTAAAGAAAGTAGAATAAAAGTATCACTTCTAAATACGACTCCAAGTACTTAGCAAGAGGTAAAGAGAGAGTAAAAGAGGACAAAACAAATAGAAAGAACAGGGAGAGAGAAGGAATAGAGAGTGAGGTGAAGGAATTAAAGGAGAGCCTGAAATAGCATGCTAAGAGAGTGCAAGCTGGAGGAAAAAAGAAAAGAGAGAAAGGTGAGGAATAAAAGATTGAAATACAGAGAACACCAAAGAGAATGAGAGAGAACACCAAGAGAGCAAAGAGAAAGGAAGAGAGAAAGATATAATGAAAGAGAGGAGCAAGAGCAAAACGGGGAGAACCAGGGAGAATAACTGCTACATAATTACACTGTTTTCCAGGCAGTTGAGATGATAAAAGAAAATAAACGAACTGTTCTTGCTAAATAATTTCTATTTATGCACAATTTGATTGTTCATTTTTATAGTGATTGGCACCTATCCTGTCCACGTAACAAAAGTAATAATAACGTAGTTGAAGAGTGCAGTGCAGTAAACTAGTAATGTAAAAGTTTGAAATCTACTCAGAAAAAAAAACTACTATATGATGAGAAACTTTTATTTGTCACATACACTGTTACATGTAGCGAAATGGGACCCCTCTGGCCACAGACATAGACAGGGTGAGGACAAGCCAGTGTTGAGAGGTAGTGTTTAAGAGAGAAACTGGGAAATGGTCATACATTAGGTAAAGTAGCTCAAAAAAGAGCCTTTTCCGCACTGTCCTTCAAAGGGCAGTGTGGAGTAGGTTAAAAAAGCCATTGCAATCAAGCACAAATACAGGAAGAGAACATCGCAGGAGGGGGTAGGGGTCCAGAGAAGTGGTGTAACCTCTGCAGTCCGTAGCCGACATTTTCCTGTAGCCAGACAGCGCTGTACTCAAAGCCTGTCAGATTACAGCGGTGGAGAAAAAGCAGTCGGAGTACAGTAATTTTTGTAATTGGTTACTTTAGAACACTAGTCGATCTATAGATTCACTGTTTGTTTTGAACAGAATCAGCACTTAGACTTTTACCCTTTTCTGTTCTTTACCCTCACTTCTGATGTATAGAACTCCACAGCGAGTCTCACAATAGCTTTCAAGTCAGACATATCAAATGTTTACCTTATTCATCCGAACAACAGCTGGTATACTCAACCAAACCCAAAGAATAGAGCCCTTTTCTAAAGCTACACGACCCTCTGCAGCACAAAAAGGCAGCTTGTGAGCTCAGGTGTTTTGACCTCTGTTCACCCATCATCCCAAAGCACTCACTTCTCTGTAATGGAGATAAAAAGCATCCCAGCAGCCCAGTGGGGATCATCAGGGATGGGGGTGGTTGGAGCCGGAGCAGAGCTGCCCATCCATGACCAGCACACGCTCACACTGGCCTGCTCGACTTGACTAATTGGAACCTGGTCATGTGGCCCTCTTCTTTTTCTGCAGATCGGGGGCCAGTGTAAGTGCAAGCGACATGTGTCTGGCAGACAGTGCAATCAGTGCCAACATGGATTCTACAAGCTGGAGTGGGCGCTGGCTGATGGCTGCCATGCCTGTAACTGCAATACCGCCGGGAGCCTGCAGCCAGATATTACCTGTCACCAGGACTCAGGTCAATGCCAGTGCAAGGCCAACGTAATCGGTACGTTTCACGCAGCACCACGGCCTCCATCGCTCTTGCAGTCGCTTCTCACATCCATTTCTTCCTTCTTACTTGTAATTCTCTTTATACACTAAGTCTGGAAAATCAAACACTATTACATGTCATTTTTGCATAATGTCAATTAAAAGCATTGATTATACATATTTTATGATGCGTTTAATAGATAAAGTTTTTACAAAATTGCTCAAATCTTCACCAGCGTTTATTTATTTGCTAATTGAGACATTTACAGCATTATTAAAAATGGCAGATATACTGATAATAATTCACAAGTCAATAAAAATGCAATATTTTCAGAAATTAATTGAAAACTTCAATGATCCCTTATTATATGTAACTTATTTTTGCCACTTTTCCTCCCCTGTGGCAAAATCAACTACATTCCCCCCACAAATGTATTGTGAGCTGCAGCCAAGAGGATTTTTCTTCCAGCTTTCCTGGGCATTCCAGGTCCTTTGCGATAAATCTTTCAATTTTTTTTCTTCTTCTTTGTACCTTTGAACAGTTTTCTTATGAAATGGAAAAGAACGTTACTTAGAAGATCATGTGTATGGCTAAGCCAGGATATCAAGGGCCGCCTCATTTTAATTTTGTAATTCAATGCCAAGTTGATTATAATAAACTGCCCCTGTCTCTCTTATTTTTCACGCTTCTTACAAGACCTGCCTCTTTGTTTGTAGTTCCCACAGGTATTTTTCAGAAATTAGATTTGATTAAGGCAATTTATTACCTCCAACACATTTGAGGCCAGCCGCTGCTTCATAAGGACAAAATTTATCAAGCTCCGAAAGTGCTCCGCGTTCACAATGTGCTTTGAAATGTTGATGTATGAGAATATTATGCAGAAAAGCATTGCAGATAAAATGGGGGCTATGTCCCAAAACCATGCAGCCAAATGCACACGTTGGTCTCTTTTAAAAGTGTATAACTATAAGCCGTTTGTTATTATTACAAAATAACTCTTAGTTTCATGTTAAATTCTCAACTGGTCAGTTCACCGTGGTTTTGGAATTTGTCAGCCGTGAACATAATGACAAATTGCATCACCTTTGGCATGATATTATTAGGGTATTCGTCTGTGTCACATTGTGCATTCCACACAATGTTGTAATGGGGTTTAACTGTGAGTTGGGAGCAATATATTAATATCTAAATTCATTAAAGTGAACTATGTAGCAGAATGCACAACATTGGAGGAGTGTGGAGTTCTCAGTACTTACGCCAGTAAACGGTTTGCCCTGTAGGCTCTGCTCAGCTACATTAGCAATAGATTACCTGTCAGGAATATGTATGGCGTATTCAAATAAGCACCCCACACATTTTACGGAACTTGATATTATTTGATTCCATGTAGACCACTTCTGAATGACCAAATGAGCTGTAATTCTTTTTTAGCCCCATAGTTATTTTTACTTTCCTTCCAGTGCCTTTCATGAGCCTTTTAAATTATTTATTTTCCTTTTAGAGAAATTAAGTGTAATGCCTGAGGTGAGTCATTCATCATTGAGAAAGGGGCTCACTTGTTGATGACATTACCCATTTTATTTTTTATTCCTTGTATAATATTTCTCATATTTATTTATTTCATTGTTATAGTGTGTTCTCATATGACCAAACCAGATTACGCATAAAAGGATGGACAATTCTGCCTGCTCTAGGGTTATCAGGGCTATACATTTAA
Organism: Danionella cerebrum; assembly: GCA_007224835.1. Taxonomy (NCBI): domain Eukaryota; kingdom Metazoa; phylum Chordata; class Actinopteri; order Cypriniformes; family Danionidae; genus Danionella; species Danionella cerebrum. The sequence continues at coordinate 270,201 of SRMA01027109.1, read as the reverse complement.
ATATTTTGCATAGATGTCAAAAAGTTGAATTAAGGTTTTTTTTTTCTTTTTGCTTTAAAAAATTGTTTTAAATAATTTTTCAGTGGCAAAAAAAAAAAAGTTTTGAACTCAGTTTGTAGAGCATGGTATCCACAAGCCAGAGATATGGATTCAAATCCCTCAGAAACTAAGAACATTGTGATCGACGGAGATTGTGATATTTAATAAAAGAGAAATCTAAATCAAATCAATATTTTGTATGAACTCTCTTTGCTATCATTCTCCTGCTGCAAACGGTCAGTCATGTGACTTCATGATGGTTATACATCCGGCTGTATTCCTCAACATTAAGAACACTGTTAATCCTGATCAAGGATCTGTAGAAATGTATCCCTGAATGTTCAAGGATCCTCCACCATGCTGATTCCACCTGCAGACTTTCATTGTGAACAAACTATCTTCTGCTCAACCAAATGTTTCAAATTTGGACTCATCAGTCCAGAGGACCGGCTGCCATTTTTCTGCACCCCTGTTCCTATGCTTTTGTGCATACTTGAGTCACTTGGTCATGTTTTCAGACATCTTTTTGGCTTCTTCTTTTCCCTGAAGGCTATTTCTGGCCAGACATTTGCAGACCGTGGATTGGTTACCTGGTACCTCTAGTTTCTGAAAAGATTATTGCTTGGAACCCGTTGGTTGGTAATGCACCTTTCTTTGATTCTACCATTCTTGCACAAATGGTAAGAACACTAGTGATGTCATTCGAATCCAGTCAGGTGAAGCCGAAGGGCTGGGGAACACAAAGAGGCTAATCACGTTAGAGGACCCACTTGGATCATACCATTATAGTGTAGTGGTACAGGCCAGGTACACAGAATGATAGAAAGAGGCGTAGGAAACGGCGTTAAATGCAAGTCCATTGGGAGAAGTGAAAAATATTTGAAAAACTAAAAAGAAGCAGCATCCGACTGTTTTTTTTTTTTTTTTAATAATAATGATTAAGACTGCACTGCAGTGTTTTATAAATGAGGAACTGTTGGGAAAAAGTTGCTCAACAATACAAAAAAACATTCACAATTATTAATCTTAAATAAAGAGCCTTTTGGGAGCCGTAAGAGCCAACTATTTTAAGGGAGCTGAACCAAATCCCTTCCAATCACCAAATAACACCAAATATTGGTTTATTAAACGTTTTTCATTTGTTCCCTCACTTGTAATTTTTACTGACTATTCTATATTGTCATTTAATAAATTGTGATACGCCTAATAGCCTTTTCCTCAAAGTAGCTTTCTGCTTTGTTAGGACTGGATTTCTCTATGTGAGCTTCATGATGTTGCCTGATATAGCTGTAACTTGCTTCAGGCTGTTTTTCTTTTTTTGGCGACATTGGTTCGTACAGCTGACAACCCATAGAATTTGCATTACGACAAGATTCAGTTCTAGAGCAATAAATGACTGCGTTTATGTAAGAAATGACAGTTGTCCGTACAGAAATCTAAGAACACTTTGAATCTGTCGCCAAGTGCTGTTGCTAAAACCGCTTTGTCTCAAACGAAGACTACCCCAAGGAATGAAGATCAAGGGACAGCTCAGATGCTGAAAGTTAGCTCATCCAGTCACCAGCTTCCAAAATCCCAAGTTAACAGCATGGTGGAGGGTGTGTGACGTACAGGTTCCATATGCCTTGACATTTGAATAAATCCACAAAAGTGTTACTAGCATAAACAACTACTACTGCATCTTGTAGCGACATGCCAACCCATGTAACTTGCGTTTAGTAATTCGGAAACAAATGATAAATGAAAATAATTCATTGACTCCAAATATATTGCTGGGTTGTATAGCAGGTATTTGACATAGAATAATTGGGATGAATCAAATTTTGAGGTGGTTTTTAAATGACTTTTAGTGAAGAGTAAAGGCAAAAGGGCCAAGGCTTGTCCGGGAATTCTTTTGAGACTTTGTTTCTTTAGCCATTTCACACTTTTTGGTACATGTCTGTTAATTTCTTTTGATGCCTTCAAATGTTGCCAATGTAAATCAACATTTGAATATTTTATTCAAATGATCTATTGACTGGTTTTTCCCAACTTTCCTATATTTGTTAAAGTACCATTTGTAATAGAACATCTGACTTCCTAATAAATCCTTTTGTTTATCGTAGGTATCACTTGTGACCGTTGCAACTATGGCTTTAAACTCCTCAATGTCGGCAATCCTGATGGTTGTGTTCCTTGTGACTGCAACCCCTGGGGTTCTTTGCACCAGTTCTGCAATCCCTTCACTGGCCAGTGTGCTTGCAAAGACGGTGTGCAAGGTCTTTTCTGTGACACTTGCTACCCTCACTTCTACACTCCTAACAGCAGCGGTATCTGCCTGCCCTGTGACTGCAGTGCTGACGGATCTGTTCCCGGTACCTCCTGTGATGCTCTGACCGGGCAATGCAAGTGCAAGGCTCACACAGAAGGCCGACGGTGCGATGTGTGTCGGGATGGATTCTTCAGGTTGGCGCAAAGCAACTCTTTGGGTTGCCTGGATTGTCAGTGTGAGCTCAGAGGCACGGTGAACGGTTCAGGTGTTTGTGACAAGACCACAGGCCATTGCACGTGTAAAAACAACGTAGAGGGACCAAGGTGTAACCGTTGCTCTCCTCACACGTACGGACTGAAATTTGCCAACGCCACACAAGGATGTCAAGCATGTCTATGTGACCCCACAGGCACTGTGCCTGGAACTTTGTGTGACCCTGCAAGTGGGCAGTGTTTGTGTTTACCCACACGCGATGAACGAGACTGTGGAAGCTGCAAGCCAGGTGAGTACAGTCAAACACCAGGTTACATTGAAGGCAACCCAAACATTTGTGATTGCAGGGCCTGTAGAAAACTTCATACATCCAAATTTAGTCGATACATGTTTAAAACATGGAGGGGTCCAGAATTTCCACAGTTAGAGAGAATCTAAAAATGAAAACCTGGAAATCTGAAGCTTTGCTAACAAGGTAAAACTGTCCATTTAGTTCTTCAGCAGGTTTGCCACACTGCAGAAGGGATTTCAGCCCATGTAACGATACAGATCTTCTCTAGATCTGTCCGGCTACGTGGCCAGTGTTGAACAATATGGAGTTTCCTCCAAAGATCATCTATTGGGTTTAGATCTGAAGACTGGCTCCAGATTGTTCTTATGGAGATTTTCCTGACTGTGTGCATGCTGGAAGACCCAGCCACGACCTGAGAGAATATCTCAAAATGCATTGGTCTACCTCCTTAATTCAGTGCAGTCGCCCTGTCCCCTGTGCAGAAAAACACCCCAAAAGCATGTTCCTGACAGCCCTATGCTTTACTCAGCATTCTTTTATCTCCAAACATGATGCTCTCATCTAACCATACCATCCAGTGGGAAACTTTAGGCGGGGATGGGCTGACCTGAGCAGTGGTGCCTTCCGTGCGATGCATGGTGTGAGTGTATTACTGTTGGTAGTGGTGGTCCCAGTGTTTTTGCTTCACGGTTGAGATGTTCCTCTTGTTAATTAACCTCTTAAGCCCGAGAGTCCCCGGTACCGGGGACTTGCCCCCTTGTGCGTTACATTTTCACTCATAGCTCACGAACCCTGAGAATAACCCACACATATTAAATACTGTTGTGTTCAGCGGAAACTCCTCTAAAAACGTATCTAATTCAATTTCATATCCGTTAACCACAGCTCGAACGCCATGCAAATAAACAACAACATGTCCGGAGTATAATTCATGACCACGTTTTTGTTTATGTGCAATATGTATCCACAATATAAACGGAAACACCCAAACCATTACATTAAATGAAAGCTAACAACCAGCTGAATCCAGTGATATGCAACTCATTAACATTGCATGAAGTATTTCAGAGCAGGGAGCGAAAGTTCCACGAAAAAACGCCAGCGAAAACCAAGCAAGCATGTAAATCTTGTCTTACCTTTGCCGTTTTTTCAACAAAAGTTATTTCCATAGCGATAAAAGTCCGTTTGTTGTTATGTCCGGTCGATAGCTTCGCGCAAACTCCATTTTGGATTGTTTCTTTAGCTTTGTGGCGTCATTACGTCACCAAATATGGAATGACTACCCGTGCGTAAGAGCACGTCTCTCCACGCTGCGCGTCGTGTGATTCGTCGGCGATCCCGCCAGTCTCAAAATGGTTGAGCTGATTGGTTTCCTCAGAATCAGAGCTTTCCAGCGATTTATAGAGCTCCCGGATTTGACAGATGGTCGGGGGGTAGGGACACGCAGAAGCTCGACGTCGAAAGCGTTTGTGAATGAAAGGTTCCCAAAAGCGCAGCAAGATGGCGTGAATGAGCTTCTACCCCCCTTTTACAGCGTTTCTTTAGGAGTTTTTTTTGCTGAAATCATGTCCCATAAGCAAGAAAAGAAGACTATGAACGTAGCTGAAGCTTTGGACAAGATTTTTCCATATTTCAATTATTGTGCCAAATTGTGCCAAACTGTGCCAACATGGATTACGCCTGAACTTTGTTCAATCAAAACCTTTACAGAATATTAGTTTCTTGTAGTATGAACACCAAACTTGCTAAAGATGTTCTTGACATGTAGTGGTTACAATTGATTGTGTTTATTTGCTTCGCTATAAGTAAAATAAGGAGATATTGGAGGAAACATGTGTTTTTTTTTTAGGCGGAGTTCATTTTTTTGGCCATTCCAACATCAATTACTCTTACCCAGTGTTCTTGACTGTCAAATTAACTCATCCACACCACTCCCCAAGAACCCATCTTCATTTTGATCAAGATTTGCAGTTTAGGCCTTGTAAAAGCTGAGAAATGCCTTAAAAAGTAAAAGTATAGGATTTTCGGAAAATAGGCCTCAGGGCTTAAGAGGTTAAAAGAGGCTAAATGTTAACTGCCTCAATGGATGATATAAATAATAGACAGAATAATCCAATTTTTTTTCTGGCATGTCTTGAAGCTTAGTCACTCTTTAGGGCACAGCTGGTAGCATCCCAGAGGTTGGAGTCTGTAAGTTTAATCTTGTCCTGTGTTAAAAATGTTTGGATCATTTTTTTTTTGTTTGTTTTGTTTTTGAGCTTGTTGCATCAACTGCACACCTTTCACTGCTCTGTTGTTTCCTTGTAGTAGACCCCCTACAGTGGTCAAAACTAAAACTGCAAATTTGCATCTACATTTGTTTACATTAGATTTAGAATTCTCACTTTATTGTGTTGACACCAGTGAGGTCTTCATTTTGCTTCTCTGATTCCTGTCTAATGCATATTGCATAAACATCTTTTGAATATTGAGTACTTTCATCGTTTTCTTGACTAATGATTCCCTCACATAATTTTTTGGCTCAGCAAGCTGTTGCTTTGTTTTGTTATTTCTGTCCCTTAAGATTATGGCTGGGAATTGGATGTGTTTGTCATTCATTTTGGCCGATGGCGGTGAACTAGCATAGCTACAGGCCATTCCTCATGGTCCCACAATCAACCCCCTCTGTGGCTGTTACGCCAGCAATGGCCTCATGACACAAGTGCTCTTCAGGGGGTGGAAATGTTTGCACTTCTCTTATTCTTTTTAGCATAGTAAGTGCTCCCACTGCCAGGGGCTCAAGGGTTGGGACCAAATGTAGCAGCTGCTCTCTTTGTAGTTGTAATGAAAATTAACCCTCACTATTTACTGTAAACCCAACTTGCACTTTATTTGCCAAGAACAGAATTCCAATTTGCAAAAGTTCCTCTTGATGTAGAGTGGCAGAGAAGTTTTTTTTTTTTTTACCTTTCAACAAATGTGTATTAATCTACTGACATTTCTCGGTTAAACAACAAACCATTTTAATAAAGCAAGTTTGTTAAAATGAAACATAATTGCAGTGGTTTAAAATTAAATACCTACAAAATCCAGTCATTTAAGCTATTAAAAGGTTAGTAATTTTGATATATTCAGGTTTAAAACTAATATGTCAAGAGTTATGACACATATTTTGCAAGATGATTCAAATTAAAATCATCTTAGTTTCATTTTACAGACCCTAAATCTGTGCCATCTAGTGGTTAATAAAAGGCATAAACATTGGAATTACAATAACTGTTATATGGCCAGTGTTTTTCAAAGTTCTGGCAGAAAAAGTACCTGTGCATTTTGTGTTTTTGGGGGGGATTTAACAATTTTTATTTTGTCTCTACACTTTTGATTTTTGTTATAAAACCTAAAAACATAAAAAAAAGAACTTAATACTTGTAATTGTACTTTTGGATTATTGTGTAGTGTACTAAAAAATGCCATAAAGCATTTCAACAAATCAAAAACTGTTTTAAAGATAATTCTTTAGAGCAAATTGGGCTTCTAGGGGTTAATTTATTTTTTTTAATTGATCAAAATGTTACAGTAATTAAAAAAAGATTATTGGAAAGAAAAATAACACAAGCACTGCAAATCTTTTGAAAGTCGCATAGCATTAATTCAGTAAATGCTGTTAAGGTGTAGTGTGTGTTGTTCCAGAATTTAATAATTTATCTCTCGTCACTGAGCAGCATAATAACTGAAGGCAGTTTATTCATTTCTGAAGAAAACTTGTTCTACTATTAACTGGTTTGGTTCTAATGAGACATTATTGTACCAAAACAAATTGCTTAACACTGTAAATGCTCTTAAAAATATTAATTTAAGCACATTTCTCATGAACAAGAAAACATGCTTTCCAGTATGTAGAGCCACTCCTCCCCAACCCCCAGACATGCTTAAACACATACACAATGTAATGATGAGGCGGTACCGGCTGCTCACCAAAGACTCGGCTACCAATGCCGGCACATAAAGCATGTGTACGAAGAGTGGGGCTGGCAGGAGTAAATTGAAAGCACAGGGAACAGGGGGAGATCTATTTGGTTGAGGGTGGGGGACTGATGACCGTGTTTCTGCCGGCCCTCCCCTGGCTCCCCTCTTAGAGTCTCTCTGTCGTATTTCACCGGAGGGGAAGCAGCCTGTGATTGAAACATCTCAAATTCAGTGCCTCCTTTCTGATTGATGCGTGCACGAACCTGACGGAGCCCTTGAGATTCAACTCACACTTTATTCTTTGGAAGAGTCTGACAAGAAAGTGGACCAGCACACACTTAAAAGAATAGTTTATACCTGTCTGGTCTTCTTTCTCCTTTAAAAGCCTTTAGACATTTTTGTTATCTTTCCTTTATTCTAAAAAGGCTTTATTTTATAATTTTACGTTTATTTTTCACAATGTTTGAATAGATTTAACAATGTTTTTTACTCTTGTCAATATGTAACTTGATCAGTTCATAAATGTAATGGCTGCATTATTTCACCAGTGAGATATTTGAAAATGCAAAAAAAAAACAAAACAAAAAAAAAAAAAACAGATGAACCTTTCGTGAATCGTATGCACTGTTCCTAGCCCATTTTGTGCTTTTGTTTTGCCCAGAACTTTAAAAAACAATCTCACAGGTGTTGTAATTCCAAGAGTTATACCTTCTTTTCACCAGTAGATGGCAACGATTTGGGGTCTGTGAGATGATACTGGAAGACAATTGCCCATTTCCACACAATTTAATTAGAATTACCTTGCAAATGATGTGCCTTAACTCTTGTAATGTTTGTTTAAAACTAAAAAGTTCTAACTAATAACCTTTTTGAAATCAACATTTCGCATTTGAAATATACACACATTTAAAAAATTATTTTGAAAAATAAAAAAAAAAATGAGGAGAAACCAGAGAATGTATGATTATTTGGTGTCATCACAAAAGGTTGTACTAATGGGAGTCAATGTGTCGCAAACAATAAATGAGGAAGAAAACCATTTAGTTTTGATGCTACGCAAAAACTAAAAACAACAATGCCAATGTTTTCCTTCCTTGAAACCATGCCAATTAAAAGGTAAGATCCTGGATTAAAAAAAAGCTAGAAGTTTTGATTAGCGCTGAGGTAGATCAAGAGGTTTATGCGAAATTGTGAAAAACTAAATGTTGATCTGATGGATTTGAATTTGATGACAGTCACAAACAAGGAAGGGTGGTGAATAATGCACAAGGATTAAATACTTACTTCCCTCATTCAAGAACTTTATCCAATACACTTTTATTGTGAATTTATTTTTATTGAAATCCACCATGCTAAACAAGATGTTCATCTCATAACTATTTACCATCTAGAATAGTTTTCACAGTAAGATTTATGTTAAGTGTGTAATTTTGAAACTGATGTCCCGCTGGGTACAATGCATGTAGGGTAAAATAGTCTTCACATCGCTTTACAATACCTTGAATGGCAATCATTTTGCTACAACTGAAATAAAAGACATCCACGTATGTAAGCAGTGTTTGTATATTTAATATAAATGATATGATGCAATGAAGATTTTGATTAAATGCAGCTTGTACCTGACTGTGTTCATGTGCCATTGCAGGTTTCTTTCTGTCCAAAGAGGGCCTGAGCGAGTGTGAAGTGTGTGACTGTCACTCAGTCGGAGCGTTTGGGCAGGTGTGTGCAGCCCACTCAGGGCAGTGTGAGTGTGCTCACCCATCAGTGACTGGTCGCGTCTGTGACCAGTGCCAGGATTTCTTCTTTGGCTTCAATCCAAACGTTGGCAGGTCAGTGCTGTGGTCTTAAATCCTTTTCTTGATCATCTTCAAAATGGACATTTTCATTTATTACGCTACAACACGATACATCTGAAAGTAAAACGGGAGTGTGTAAATCACTGTCTAAAAATACTCCAGACCCCCGTCTCCTCACAAAGACGGAATGCTAGTGAATAAAGCCCATTTAGGAAATCATGCACATCACTTTTCATAACGATTGGAGGCGGTTAGCAGTGCACTGGTCCACGGGTTCAGGCATAGCCAGCAAAGGTCAAATTAGCCATTAAAGTCCCCTGCTTCTAAACGAGGCTGCATTTTAATGCTCTCTGCATAGTTGATTTGTTGGAAACATCAATTAGGTTGTAAATACATCATATGTTAGCTGTCTTAATGATATACTCTGAAGCAGCTCCCCAGCTTGAACATATGGCCTAAGTTGGGGTTGAAAAACTTGGCATTCTCAGGAGTCAGTAGATTGGAAAATTATCATTTATTTTTCTCCTTTCCAACATACGGATGCGTTTTTTTTTTTCTCTCTCTTGATGATGATTTTATTTTATATTTGAGTCTTGATGGTGTGGCTGAATGACCTTCCCGAAGGTTTGTAGGAGATATTTAACGACTCCAACTGTGCCGCTGGAAGTGGGGGATCATCAACATCATTTTCCTTTTTAGTGGTTATCCCCGACAAAATAAGAAATATGATGTTGTGGCGCGCAGTAGGTAGGGAGAACATTAATTGTTGACTGGCGAGATGCAAATAGCATGAGTGTGTGTTTTCGATGCATCAACGACGGGGCTGCCGGACATCACAAATTGTTAATCCATACGAGTCGTGACAGATCACTGCATACGCAATCCATCCCGCTGCATTCGCTCGCCTGGTAAGGATGAAAAATGAACTATTTAAACTGATTAGAGGGGAAGCTTGAACTGCATCAGGAGATTCTGCACAATAAAGATTTCTTTATTTAAATATAATAAACTCATTTGTCTGTCCTGGAATCAATACGACAATGCATCTTATTTTGTTTTCTCATATTGGGTCAGCCACTGTGGACCACCAAATAGAGGTAGTTAAAAAGCCACAATACGTTTAGAGAACATTAGCCATAACGTCAAATGACAAACTTTCTTTAACCTTGGAGAAGAAAAAACTGTCTCACCATTATTATTTATTTTTCTAGTGAAATGTTGAGTTTTCTCCACAAACTTTCCAGCTCGGTTTGCTGCATCTGTTCAACACAATCTGGAGCCATTTACTTTGATAGCTGCAAGCGATTGATAAATATTTGAAATATGGTGAATGTAAGCATGTGGAACATACTGATCACAAAATGTGCAACCTCAGTAGGCTTCATTTTAGTATGACGGGGAGGGGAAAAAAGTTCACTGTCTCTTTGCGAAGAGTCAAGGTCGAACCACATTGAGAAGCGGGTGGCTTTGGCCAGAACGCCCCTCTAGTTGACAGAACAAATTTTCAGCTCATTAAGAGTCTCTGGCTTTTATCAGCTGCTTTGGAGGGTGTCAGGCGCTTGGCCCTCACATCACCCGCTGCAGGCCCCTGAGGGCCTTTCCTACACTCCTCCCAGAAGTGTCAGTGACAGGTGCATCTGTGAATGCCTCCATTTGCTCAGAGTGTCCCCCATCCCTCGCAGTCACAAACACTAACGCACAAGCATTGACTTTTTGCAGCTCGTCATGTCTTGGGCAGTCAGAGAAACTCACAGTTTTCTGTCAACATTACTGGACTTGTTACTTTTGGTTAATTACCTGATTTCTTGTCCTCTACAGAAATGGCCAATGTCACAAGAAGTGATAGATTTAGTTTGTTATGAAAATGGCATTTGTGTCTCTTGTGATCTCCATGTGTCTAGGTGTGAGCCATGCGGATGTGATCCTGTTGGGGGGTTCAATGGCACATGCCACCCCCAGACGGGGAAGTGTCTTTGCAAACCATACGTGACTGGAAGCAAATGTGATATCTGCGTGGAGGGAGCCAGTCACATGGATCCAACCAACTATCTTGGCTGCAGCAAAGGTTTGAACAATTGTAGACTTTGTTTTTGTTTTGTTTTGTTATGTGTTTCAAGTTTTTGCATGAAATAAACCTCATGCGCCAGGCATGCTGTGCATTAAAACTATAATGCATAGCCAGCAATTAATTTGCCAACATTAGTTATTATTAATATTAGGGAAGCAATACAACAGTATTCCTCATTCGTCATAAGCAAGTTGTAAAGTAACTGGAAAAAAACAAAGTGAATCCTTTTTGCAACTTTTCTGTAAACTGTAATTTATTTGTACAGTAGTTAGCCGTGCTAATGTTGCAATTGAGCTCTGTTTGATTCAGATTTTTCTTTAAACCCCTTCACTTTGCAAATATTAGTGATGTCTACACCTAAAAGGTATTTGTATGCATTTGTAGACATTTTAGAACATTATTGTATTATCTATTGTTGGTCTAAACATGCTCAAAGTTAAAGAGTTTTGCATACTTTTATGCCACCTACCATGCTTTAGCTTATAGATTTTGTCATAGGAGAATTATATTCAAGTCTTGGTGCAAAATTTCAGTGACATAGATTGGATCCGCGATCCGCAAAACCCCCTAAAAAGACCACTTTCGCTCGCGTGTCAGTTTAGCAAAGTTTTACAAGGCTTTCTTGTTTTGTTTTTTTGCAAGTGTTTGGCAGCCATCGAAAGTCAAATTTGTACCATTAAAAGGGAGTTTTTAATTACTCAGATTGGGTTAAGATTTGCCATAGGGTTTAGTCAAAGTTTAAATAAAGCAGTATAGCAACCTACTGAGTAAGTTATACGCAACCTAGTGGCAACATGGGATTTCCCATTTTCCGCAGTTTTAAACTGCTCTTTCAGACTGTTTAAAGTACCTGTTTGAAAATTAGAACACTTGTGTAAGGGACAAAGGCATACAAAAAAAGTTAATTGAATTGAGTTTTCAAAACTGACAGGAAGTCAGTTATTTAGAATTTTCTTGTAAAATTTTGTACAATTCCAGGTTTCGTACTTTGGACTTTCGTCCAAACTCCTCTTAAAGATTTTATGTGATCAATGTGAAACTCTGGCAGTTTCATCTTAAGACATCTGCAATGTTAAATTGCGAAGCTTTTTAGACAGTGTTTGGCGGTTCAAGATTGGCGGTCTGAGTTTTGAGGTTTCTTCACAAAGCAGGAAGCTGTTAATAAGACCACTTGATGAATTCAGCCTCAACACCAATCAAAACAAATCTTGGCTTTCTCTCTTACACTGAGAGCCAATCACAATAGAGATCCACATTTCACCTCATCCTTCTACTTAGAAACCTGCCTGCCAATGTTGTTAGGCAGGGACCAAAATTTTTGCTTTTCTTAATCACAAAACTAACAGTAGGTGTTGTCAAGGAAAAAGAATATGTAACTCATTTTTGGGGGCATTTTAAGCACACAATTCCCCAGTATTTTTCAAGTTTAGATAAAAAATAGCATGGTGAAATATTTACATTAATTGGTGAGATTGAAATTTGTAAACGTATATATGATTTTAACCCGTCAACACTGAAGCTGGCAGCCAGGATAAGAATATAAATATGATAATAGATTATGCTTATTACCATAACATTGTAACACAATTTCTTTGATGCTTTCATTCATAATTAGAAACGTATGAAACATGTAATCTCATGATGCTGATTCTTCTGTACTTTGTACTGTGTTGCAGATCACACAACGGTGCTTCTTTATGTAATTTAAATGCAGATTTCCCCAATCTGACCAAATTGCTTTGTAGATTTAATGCAAAAAAGGTATAGCTAAGGTCAAAGCTCACCTCTCAAATGCTGTGGTATTTACGCAGGGCTGAAATTTATTGCATACTTTATTCAGAATACTTACCCGGGAGCTGACACTCAAATTTAATCATGTTGCATTGTTATATTTTAACCAAGCCTTTCTATTTAATGTAGTCCCCCCACTCTCTCTATTGTAATACTGTTCCTGGATATAGTGAATATTTATTTTTAAGGTTTTCGGCATATGCACTTTAAGGTAACCTGCTTCAGAGAGACTCGTATGGCATAATTCAACTTTTTAAATGAAATTAATGATTATAGTCAAATTTCCTTGTTTGCATCGCTGATATATATATATATATTTTTTTTATTATTTTTTCCCTGATTTTCTTCAGATCCCCAACAGCAGCCCCCTCCTCTTGGACAAGTTCTGAACTCCACAGCCATAGAGTTGAGCTGGAGACCTCCTGACTCCCCCCACAGCAGTGGCCTGATGTACACTCTACTCCGAGACTCTCAAATCATCCATACTACCCACAGTCAACATCCATTTGGTTAGTCTCACCACCACATAATGTCAGTGTAGTTGCCTTTAAGTCATTTTCTATTATGTTCAAGTTAATGACTCCTATGCTTTTGCAATGATACTTGAATTAAAATGAGATTCAACCATTTTATTTATTATGTAATAAACATACATTTTTTCCAATTAAATACACAGTCCTTGGACAGCACAAATAGCTGGATAAAGAGTATTACTATTTTTTTTTTTTTTTTTTTTTACTCAATCTTAAAGGATGTATATAATAGAATTTTTTTTTATGCTTTAACACTTAGAAGTCTCTGAACGCATTGGTGCCTGTGCCAATCAGACTGACTCTTTTGAATTAAAAACCCACCAACTGTTTTATCTTGATGCCAAAAATAACGTGTGGGTTTTCAAAAGTTTTGAAAATGTTTTTAAACGAACATTGCAACAGTTATGACTCATAATTTGCACGGTAATTCACATTAAAATGACTTCAAATGTGCGATCGTTTCGTTTTACACACCCTAAATCGGTGCCATCTATTGGTGAAAAGAAGGGATAACCCATGGAAGTACCAAATACCTAAAAATAAATAATTGTGATTGTATTTATTCATTTATTTTTGTGGAATGTAATGAAACAATATTTGTAAAAAAGATTTAATATAGTTTATTAGAGCAAATTGTAAAATAGTAAAAATAATGGTCAAAATGCCCCATACTTCAGTACTTTTCTGAAGTTGGTTCATATGACTCGATTTGCTTCCTATCACAGTTCTAAAACAATTGTAATATTGTTGCTGTCTTATAATAGTGGTTTTATAAGGCCATAAGATTTTCCCTCATTTAATATTATATTAATGTTACACCACATATTCAAATAAATAGATAAGCATAAACCAATCAAAATCCTTGAGGTGTAGTTATTTAATTTGAATGGATTATTCAGTGCAAAACTAGTTTAACAGCTTCCTTGCTCTTTTTCCCAAAGGAACCGTATATTTCAAAGACACAGATTTGTGTCCTTACACAGTATATACCTATCAGCTCATCACCAGTAATGCCCGCGGTAACACCAGCAGTGCTAAGGTCACCTTGCGTACCCTTTCTGCTCTACCTGAAGAAGAAGAGCTCCACTTAAGCCTTGTGGGGCGAGCCAAACCCACCAGTGCCTCCTTCAACTGGACAGAGCCCTTGAACACCACCGGTCCAATAGAAAGCTACACCCTGAGCTCAATAGAGGATGATGCTGGAGAAGAAAGGATCCACTACAGAGGACTTCACACAGAGGCTACCGCTGAGGAGCTGCAACCTTTCACTCGATACAGATTCAGTCTGAAGGCTTGTACTAACGGAGGCTGCGCTCACAGTGAGAGTCTGATCGTGATTACAGCTCAGATCTCGCCCCAGCTGCAGCCTGCACCAAAAATCACAACCTTAGGCTCCTCTCAGCTCAAGGTCAACTGGGAACCACCAGCATCACCCAATGGTAAATAAAATGTAGACTTTTTTTTTTTTTTATTTTAGAAATTTTGAATATTTGACTTTTTATGTGCATAAGTAATCTTCAGAGCTGACAAGTTTCTTTATTTATTTCTTTTCTTTGACTGTATTTTCTATGATAATGTAAAAAAAATATGTACAGAAAAAAAGTGATTAATATTTAGTTTTGTAAGGTTACAGTAAAGAAAAAGTGAGCAAAATAAAAATAAAATAATGAACAAAAATAGCTGTGTAGGAATGGCCAGAAAAGATTGAGAGGTTGAGAATGAAAGATTCTTGTTATGGCAAGATTAGGCACAGCAACAAGACAGAAGGTAGTGATGCTGCATAATCAAGGTCTCCCAGATTTCAAAGCAGACAGCGGTTTCAAGCGTTTTTTTGAAGAAGCACAAATAAATGGCTAAAGTTAATCCAGTGATCAGCCAAGGAAACTTGTGCTAGCGGTGCGACACATCATGTGAAGTACCCTTCAAAAACAGAAGGTGCCCACCAGTGCATTTAGCCTAGAACTGGCAGAAACTGGTGGAACCCTTCTGTTCTCTGGAGAGGACTGGCCAGAACTGGTCTACATGGACGAGTTTTTCTGACCCCAAGAATACAGCCAGTCCTTCAAATCTTCACCAGAACAAGACATACAGAGTTCCATCCAAAAGTGTACACTAGAAGAATCTGCATACCAAATATTGATTTAGCTGAGACTTCTCTTTTGTTCATTCACTGCACTTTGTTCATTGACAAGTAAACACTTCTATTTTTTTCAGCATTCACAGCATTTTTGTTGCAATTTTTTTGCTCAAATATATTGCTTTTTAAAAACAGTTTTCCCGCTCATTTTCCCCCCTCTTTGTGTTGTCTGCAAAAAAAAGTAAACATTACCAAAACAAAATATTTCTCTCATTTAAATGACGTCATGAACCTTTTATGCAAAGCAATCAGTCAATTATTTATTTCCTACTCCTTTTATTTAAAAGAGGTTCCTAAATGCAAATATTTTAGTTTAGTTCTTCCCAGACACCGCTTAATTTCCAGCAAACTCCCGGTACATCATTACAATAATGAGAAATACTATTATAGAGATGCCATTTGATCTCAGCCGGGGATGAAAATTAATTCCTTACAAACTTTAATCTACATCCAAGAGGCTTGATTAAGGCTCAGCTCATGCTTCATTTCTCAATATAAACTGATGGGAGTGTGAGGAGCAAAGAAACATTTCACATTTAAACAGTTGATTGCTGCATACAATTACGTATTGTGCCTCGCGCCATTGAAAGAGTCACAAAATAGCCTTCTGTATATCAATGACTTTTAATGGCAGTTATCATGCTTTTTGCTAAATTAGCTCATTAACATGGACCATTATAAAGTGCCCTTAGAGGATTCTCTCAATGAATTTCCTCTCCGTTTAATTGTGTCTATCTGATTCTCTGTGTCTGCCTCTCTTTTTTACATAATTTCATGCAGCAGCTGTAATTGTGGATCGTCAATGGTCAAGCTTACATCTCAATATCATCTGCCTCTTTCTGTGGCTTTATACAGGATTGCGACGGAAGGTGTTGGTAGATTTATTTCTTGCATTCTCACTCTGTCTTTTTCTCTCTTTCAGGCATAATTATCAGATATGAGCTCTTTATGCAGCTGATTAATGATTCAAAAGAAAATGCCACCAGTCATGGTCCAGAGCAAAGGGTTTTCCTTAGTAGTGGTTGGCTGAACCCACAGCCGTTGATGAGATCCGCCAAAGAAAATGCTCTAACTTCACCTGAAAGTGTTGTGACCATTTCAAACCTGGAGTCATTCTCCACATACCGCTTCAGAGTGCTTGCTGTGAACATGGCCGGCAGTGTTCTGTCAGAGTGGGCCATGGGGCAGACCGCAGAAGGAGGTCAGTTGTTGCTATATGTAGAATTTTCAATGTTTTGTTTGTATCGGCCATTTTGATTTATTAAATAATGTTAGGTAGAGTGAATCCAAGACAAGAAGACAATTCACTAAAGATTTCCATAAATCCAGAGGTGACTGGATTAGAAACAATTGCAAAAGTGAGAAAAGCCGATGTCCGTTTCATACCAAATTCCACATAGCGTGTTACTGAAACCAAACAAAGTTGTATGTACCCTTAAATGGTAGGGTTTATTTGGTTACCTGCTTGTGATTTGAGATGATCTAATGGGAATTTGGTTGCTGAGAAACTGCTTTCTAGAAGTAAATGCACATGATAAATTCAGAGTGCTGCATGGTTTGTTACCTAAAGGAGTCATGAACAGTTTTTTCTATTCGTCATGCTCCGATAACAGGAATTTTGTAGTTGGAAAAATGACTATTGCTAACATGTTTTAATTTTCAAAGGTTTGTTTCAGTAAGGGAGATGCTCCTGTCTGCAGACTGGTTAAGCCCCACCTACTTAACGTGGGACCCTGCTCACGTGGACTCTAAGTCTAAAGTTCACATCGTCGGTCGGTCAAATGTTCGTTGTTCCATTGGTGCCCATGGTGTTCGATCGAGGCATGTCACACGAAAGGATTCAATCAGTGGGGCTTAAGTTCAGTGGGTGTGGCTAATCCTGTCTGCAGTCAGTGGTAAATGCAGTAAGGCGTTGACTGAATATTACGTATTGGACTCATACTTGCAGGCAGAAATACATTTCAAGCATTAATTACTGGCGGTGCTGTAAAATTGGGGGGCTGGAATTCAAGTTTGTCTGTTATTAAGGCATATGTTTGTTATTGAAGCATTAATCATATCCATTACAGAAGACTCTGGAAGCAACTTTAGGAAGATAAAATAGAGAATGCGGCTTTATTTAGCTAAAACACTGAAGATGCGAACCGCTAAAATTGTGTCTCCATTGCCAAAGGGAAAATCCTCTGCTGTGCTGTAACTTGTAACTCCCTGTTCTGATGACACTTCCTGTTTTATCACAAAACAATAGGATTCAACGTTGTTGTTTTTTTTTCGATTACATGGTAAAAATGGTTCTTTATACAAACAACATTTTAATCTATGTCGAGAGATTGATCTATATTTTAGTTTTCTGAATTCACAACCCATTGTATACAAATTTATATACAAACCATCAACATACATCAATTACTTGTAAACAAGATTGACGGTTGGTATTTTATATTAAATTGAGAATTGTATGTTCATCTGTTTTGACGTGTAATTTATAGATCAATTTTAAAAACCCAAACAAGGTGAAGTGGCTAATTAGAGCTAAATAATCTCTTGTAAGATTTTGGGGGTGGGAGGAACTGGTTGCAACCATATCCCTCGTTTTTCCCATTTGTCTCATTTTGAAACTCAAGTAAAGCAACAAATCATTGCTTTTCTCTGGCTTGATAAAATGTGTTTAAATCCAAAGAGATAATAAAGCAAATTATCTTCAATTGCTCAAAACTTTTGGAAATAAACACGTATTGCATTTCATAGGCTACAAACACAGCTACGTCCCACAGGGAGAAGCCTCCGTCTTCAGGTTTATGTAGATGGCAGGGCTAGAGAATTGATTTAAAAGAGATGCTTATTAAGCAGAGAAAAAATAGGTGGCTAGTGTTACAACCTGGAATGACAGTTGTGGAAAATGCAAGCCGGACATTACCATAAACACGTGAGGGATTCTTTATGTGGGATACATTTCCACTGCAAGGATTCCATCCAGACGTTTTTTCATTAATGGAGAAGACATGAGCCAAAGCTCTATTTAGTGTTCCTGTCAACTTTCTCTCTATATTTTGACAACTGGAGAGAGGTGTTTATTAGTATTTTTAGACCTAGACATGCTTTAGTTTGACGTAACGCACTTGAGTTTCTGGATTTCATTGTCAGAGATTGTTTTAAGAGTAGAGCCCAAGAGCAGTTCAACTTGAATACATCACCTGGAGGGAGAACTCAGGCGGAAATCAGTATTTTGGTTATATTATTTGTATTACTTTATTTCTATCGTTCTTTTTAAAATAAAAAAAAAATATGAAATGGATTAACACTTTTCTGTTTGGGTTTAAATGACTCCAAATGAATTATGATGGGAGTTCTGGATGATGATTATACTCCTGCCCCTATTTACCCCCATATGTCATCACATCCCAGGATAATAAGTAGCTACTCTAAAACTCTGATTCAGAACTTTAATGTTAATGTGTTAAAGTAGCATTCTCTCTGTTTAAACCAATTCAACTTTCCATTAAAATGCATGTGTACAAAGATTTCTTTTGGGCATTTGTACAGTGTGTTATATGGATTATACTCACTGGCCATTTCATTAGGTACATCTTGCTAGTTAGGTACGACTCCCCCCTCTTTCCTTCCAAACTTCCTTAATCCTTTGCGGTATAGATTCATCAAGATACTGGAAATATCCCTCAGAGAGTTTTATCAATTGGTACTAATGCGCCAAAATATGTCCCCACACCATTACTCCACCACCGCCAGCCTGAAATACCAGTCGAATGTCACGGGAGAAATCAAGACCCATCACACAAGACCGCGTTTTTCCAATTTTCTATTGTCCAATATTGGTCAGACTGAGCGAATCTGCATCAAGGTTTGATGTTTTGTGCATTTGTAACGCGACACCTCGATTGTAGTGGTTCTGGCCTTTCTGACCTCCGGTATAAACCGAGCATTTTCAATTACAGGAATGTCACTCACCGGATACTTTCATTTTTTTTCGGACCGTTCTCTATAATCCCTAGAGATGGTTGTGCATTAAAATCCCAGTAGATCTGAAATCTGACAATCTGGCACCAAAACTAGTCCATGTTCAGTCACTTAAATCAACTTTATTACCCATTCTGATGCAAAGAAATGTGCATTAGAGCTGTTGTACATGTGTACCTAATAAAGTGGCCAGTGAGTGTATATTCTAAAAACGATTAGCATGTTAAACAACATTTTATATGGTTCCAAGAACCATGTTAGGTGCAACTTGCAAATCACTGAGTTTGTTCATTAGATCCATTTAGCTATAGAACATACAAACATGATAACATAGAATTTCTCATTGTGGTGATTTTTATTTGTACTGTTCCCCAGTGCCAGAGTACATGTCCCCTCCTCAAGTGTCCCCGGTGTCCTCGTCCTCTCTCAGAGTGAGCTGGGAGATGCCAAAGGACAAAGACGTCAGGGGCGAAGTGACAGAATACAGAGTCAACCTTCACCAAGAACAAATGTCCAACCCTTACGCCCCACCTATA
This sequence comes from Danionella cerebrum, assembly GCA_007224835.1. Classification (NCBI taxonomy): domain Eukaryota; kingdom Metazoa; phylum Chordata; class Actinopteri; order Cypriniformes; family Danionidae; genus Danionella; species Danionella cerebrum. The sequence continues at coordinate 250,625 of SRMA01027109.1, read as the reverse complement.
GTAACACAGGTATCTATTCCAGAACTTTCCTCTTGATAGAAAACGGCCACTGCAGGGACATTCGATCTGTTGACGTGGATCTGAAACACGGCTCGCCTGCTGTACTCTCCTGTTCTTTGTGTTGTGTGTCACAGAGAACACCTCCATTACTCCAGTTTCTTATTTGATATAAACTCATCAGTATGTGACACACTTTATGCATGTGTCATGAACTGTCCAAAAAGGTCTCCTCTTGTATGTTTTGCTCCTTTGTTTGTGTAGCAAACCTTTAAAGGTTACAGTATTGCACAGTCTCCTGCATGTTAGCCCATATTTAAAGCACGGTTTTCCATATCAGGATCACCTTTCCTGTCCTGGTAAATGTTTCAAGGATGTTGTTGGAGATTACTTTTCCTGAACACTCCAGTTTTTAATTGGATTTCATTATCTTAGATTTTAATTACTTTGATAAGTGTATGTTAGCAGCGATGATGCTTTCCATCTGTGACCTGCAGATATCCACTTTTCTAATAAATATGTCAGGTCAAGCAGGTATCGAAAGCGGTGAAGTCGAGATCCGGCTAGTGTTTGTCTACATGTGTGCATAGACAATGACATGCCAATAGGCTTGTACAGAAACGATTTCCCTCTTTACGCTCTCTCAATTGATCATGGCTTCCAAGCAAAGGTTAGTTTCTCAACGACCAGCAGACACTTTACCAGAAAAAAATGAAAGTTATAATGGTTCAGCCCTTCCCCACTTGAACGACAGGGTAGACTTAGTAGTGCTAATGTCGCCAAAATTTTACAGGGATCGTTTGTGTCATACTTAATTATGTTGCAATCTTTGCTAGAGAAGTGTTATAAATGGAAAAAAATAGATCCATGGTTTGGGATTCATGCTGGTTATTTCAGAGTGGTCAACAAAAACATCAATTACCTGACACATCTTTTAGCAAATGAAATTTTTTGCTGGTGTGAATGAACCACCTGCAATGCGCAAGAATAGTAAAATTATTTAACTAATCAATGTTTTTAAGTATATTTTTTTATATATAGTTTTCTGTCATTTTAAACACAAGGTGCTGTACAGTGGATCTGCCCAGGAGCAGAGCTTTACTGCAGGAGGATTGAAACCCTATGAGGAGTACAGCTTTACACTGACTGTTTGCAACAGACAGGGCTGCGTGAGCAGTGCACCAGCGAGTGGTCGAACTCTCCCTTCTGGTCAGTATCCATAATTGCATCCACATCCAATTCAAAAATAATCCTCAATGCTTTGCTTCAAAATTGTTCTTGTTGCATGATAACCAGTCACTATTGTACAATAGGGTACTACTGCAGAATCCAGTTCTCCCAATCACATTACATGGGCACAATGTGTTGGGAGTTAATGGGGTTAAACCTGAAAAGGTTTTAATTCTCATATTAATATTAACAAAGTGCCTTTAATGTAAACTGTCTGTCATTACTCCGAGTCAGTTCAATTGTTTACAACAATTACAGAACATAGTCTGCTCTGCTATCTAACTTGTTTTCTGAAATTAAATAAAAACTAATTCAGCTTTTTTGCCATTATTTACATACTGTCAAATAGATGTTTTTAAGCAATTTTATAAAGCATGCCATCAAGAAGACAATTTTTTTTGTTCATGAATGTTCTCTGAATTTTTTTTTCGCCCAATCACGAAACTCTTAGAAATCTCTGCTCGCACTGGTGCATGTGCCAACTCCAGCGGCTGTTGTGAATTAAGTAGGAATGACACGACGCACCAATTGTTTAATTTTGATTTCAAATATAAAGTGTAGGCTTCAAAAAGGTTATTAGTTTTGATAGTTTTATTTCAACAAACATTACAAGAGTTATGACGCTTGATTGAAATTAAAATGTGAGAAAATGCATGATCATCTTTGTTTCATTTTACATACCCCAAACTGGTGCCACTAGTGGTGTAAAGAAGGCATAACCATTGGAAGTACGAGATCTGTGATTTGGCTTGTGTTGTATAAAAGTTTAACACAAAAAGGAGAGGTTTTTCGGGATTTTGTCTCAAAACTTTTGAGTTTTGTTATAAAACATAAAAATTGATCGTTCTCAAAATTTCAGGTTTGTTGTGGAATTATTGTGTAATATAATGAAAAAAAGCTCTGATTTAACTAAAAATGTTTATGTATAAGCATATTGTAAAGTAGTAAAAAATGCTTATAAGGACTCCGGAATTTTAAGTCTTAGTTAAGTGTTGCTATTTTTCAGAACTGACTAAATATTTAGTATTTATCCATATTTGTTTTTTTCTGAAATATTTTACTTTATGTTTTAGACTAGTTTATGCCCTTATGTGCTATTGTTCATAATAGTCAACTAAATATATTTTCAGCTTTATTTTACAATGCACCATTAGCAAAAGTGATTTTGTATTAATTGTTTAGTAAAGTAAATGCATATTTCCTGACTATGACGGATGCCCCACTTAATTCCTTTCCTTTTGCCGTTATTTTTCCATTTACACGTCTGTTCACGTGACGGCCTAATGAGTTAAACCAACCACTCAGTCAGGATTCTCCACTTTGTACTACTTCATTTGCGGCCCAAGCTGAGAAATTCATTGTGCTGCAGTAAAAACAATTTAGTGTTAATTACTAGGAGAAAAATGTGCCGTAGCGCTCTCTCCGATTGCCATGAATCACCTCACACTCCCAGAGATTTATAAGGAATATATAAGTAGGATGAATTAGCAGGGTTTAATAACAGAGGCACAAATCATGCTGCCTTCAAGGGCCTTTAATTGATACAGTGGAATGTGATGGGCATGAATCAGTCAGGCTTGCAGCGCCGCTGTAGCATATGGTCGGCTCAATATGCTGCAGCCAACAGAGCTGACGATGTCGGCGTCTTTTCCATATGGTGGAAGATTTCAAACATTTTGATTCTTTTCACTGAGGTTTTTAAAAGGCTTGGTTCTTAAAGCATAAGATTATTGACAATCGAACACTGTGTGGACTGGATTTCTTTATTAAACATGTGTATTTAATGATCATTATCAAAATTTTGATCAAAAATAGTGCTCAGAGCCGAGAATGCCATTCCACATGCGTCAAAAAAAGAAAAGGTTCCATTTACACACAAAAATAAGAATTCCAATTTCTCGCTCCAAGTAAACATTCAATGTCAAAGAGATACTTTTCTGTTTCCGAAGCAGCTAAAACAACATCTTTTGGACGTCTTTGGCTCAGTTTCTATCCTCACCCATGCAGCACAAAAAAGTGGGAAAACTGTGAAAAACCCTTTCAAAGCATTAATAACAATCATAAAACATGTTGCAAATATGAAAAACACCACAGACAGCATTGTCAATTAAGGTGGAAAAATAAGTGTCAATAACCATGTTTCCATCCAAAGATGTGAAATAAATTTATACCCAAAACTGGAATATCGTATAAAATATTTGTAAAAAAAAAAAAAGCTTAGACGGATAAATATGTGACGTCATCTTGCTTTTGGAGCCAGAAGGCTGTTCTTTGGGAAGTTTAGAATGATCAAAAGAACATTTCAGATGTGCAAAGAGTTTTTTTTTTTTTTTTTTTTTTTTTTTCAGTAAATGCATTTCCATCGCAGTTTAGTTCCATATAGATGTAGAGTTGGATTCCAATTTTGCATTCCCAATCAATTTACAAGTGTGTGTTCCGAACCTGCCTTCTATATCGAGCATGGGGGGCAAATGTACCAGGGTGAACTGTTGCGGTGGGGTGGGGGGTTAAATTAAATCAACATTAATTATTAATTTTAATAATCAAAACATTTAATATGTTAACAATAATTTCCCTACAATATGCTATAAACATTATTTTTCTACAATACAAATATGTAAAAGTGATTTTATAAATGGCCCAAACTTGCACAAAATCAACTATATTTGCCAGCTTTATTGAATATTATTATTAATATTACTGATGAGCCAAAGATGACATTTCATTTGCACGCAGTTCAGAAATCTGCTTGACAAAAGCTTTTCTCTTTGGTGTGCTGCAGGAGAAAACCTGAATTTAATTTTTTATTTATTTTTTCCCTATTCCGGTTGTCCTCATTCCACACACTCCCCACCACAGATGAACCAAGCAGAGGCTCATCAACATAGTTAATTTTACATCACTAATAAGCTCATCGTTGATTGGTCGTAATGGAGATTTTGGGTTTTGCAACTCTTGGTTGGAGCAACTGGTCTCATCTAGAGAAATCTATGAGCAATATCAAGGTTCTTCAAAAAACATGTCTTTATGCGTCTATGGCTGCTACTTTTATAATCACTCTCTCTGAGCCTGGGGTTGATTAATATTCTGCTCCCACACGCTGCTCTTAACGTCCTAACACGGCTCTGGTACTCTGAACAAACAGCACGCTGCCTAACCCAACACAACCTGTTGTCTACCGCACTCAAGAGTGTCTCCCTCAAGCCTTGTTTTCATCCACTTCTCTGCCAGGATTTAATGTTGATGAGTGCAATTTATTTGAGCCTTACCTCCCTTTTATGACTGTCTGTATACACAATGCACATCACTATTACATCAATGCGCTATTAGACCGAATTACCATCTGTTCAAACGGAGAAGTCAGCATCTGCTTTCTCAGAGCCGAATGACATCAAATTGCTTTAAATAGCACAGCGCTGAAATGAGCAGAGACACTCAAGATATTCATAACTTTAGAGTAGATTGTTTAAACTGTGGATGATTGATTGAACACAGCAGTGGAAATAAACACTGTTTCCAATAATGACAACTTTATGAATCCGATTTGTCTTTTAATTTTCATTCTTTTAAGGCAATATTTAATTGTTTTTGATTTATCTTTCACAATATGCGCCTCACTGTCACTTTTTATCGAACTGGCTGGAGAGAAATCAGTACATTACTTGATATTTTGTTCCCAGTTACGGTCTAGGGGTTTGTTTCCATATATTCAATGCAAATTACATTCTACAACAAGGCAGGGTGCGGGAAAGATCAAAGAAACTCCTGCATGCATAGCAAGAGAGGTGCTATTAAAAATCATCCATTTATTGTGTACTGAGCTTGAGTGATTGGTTCAGCTTCACAACTTGGCATCAACAATTTATAGCCGTCAAAGATTCATATATGACCTGAACTGAGTGATTATTGTTTTATATTTTTCTTTCAACCAAATTCAGGTTTTCTTTCTGAACTTAATTTTAATTATTTCAGATCTACCGCAGTGACATAATGATCACAAAACTGAGTGTTTATCAGTTTTAAACATTAATTGAAGACACACAACTGTCGTGTTTTAAAGCTAAACTACTTGTGCACAATTACTCATTAAACATCAGATTCATACTTCAGTAAAAAAAAAAAAAAAAACGTTTGTAGGTAGAGATTGAAGACTTTTTAAGAAGTGGTACTCGTAACCAGCGTTAAAATAAATATTCACAAGTCTGTTTTCTTCAGTGTGTTCCTGACCATTTGTGTTGCCAATTTTAATCATTTTTAAGCAGGTCTAACGCAAAGTTTTATATAAATATATAATTTTCGGAGGTCTGAAATAATACTGTCTTGTGTGCAATTATTTTTCCTCATAAAGTGATGATGGAATTAGAGTGGGCAAAACGGTGACGATATTGTCTGTTGTGGTGCCAAAATCTCAAATTAAGTAAAACTTACCAAGTTTGATTAAAAAAAACATACGTTTGATTTGTTATAATTAATATAATTTATATACTGTTTTGGTTTTAAGGAGATTTTGTTCAATTTGCTTGAAGTAACCCCCTTAAGATAGACCATCATTGTTGAATGCAAAAGCACAAGACTAACTTTTAAGTGGTTAGCTTTTAAAATATATACTTTTTTTTTAAGTGTTTGTTTTTTTATGAAAATTATTTTTGTCAACTGTTCCACCCTCACTTAAACTATTTTAGTACTCTCTGTGCCTGCTTTAAGTTCGTAACCGTGTGGTGGGTACGAAACTGCAGGCTTGCTTTCTTGCTCAGATCTCGTCCCAGTAGACCCCCCATGTGAGGTGAAGGGGAGGCAGGTGGGGGCGATTCAGACTGAGTCTGAGGAAGGACCAGCTCATATGGAAGATGGTTGATGGAATAATTGAATAGGGTGTCGGCTCCAGATAGACGTTTAATAAACTGTATTTATTTTATTTGATCAGGTCAAAATGTGAGGTGCCTATATTGCCTCCCATGAGGACTTGGTCTGTTTGGGCTTGGAAAAATATACTTGAGGTACCGGAGCTAACTAATTATTTGCAGCAATATCCACTCAACAAGCTCCTCACTCTGCCATCCTGTCCATAAATTCATTTTGGCTACTTGATGACGTTTAGGAGTCAAGCTGTGATGACCAGTCCAGGGAGTGCTTGTACTTCTGCTCAGCGTGACGTTGTCCTGAAACCATTAGAATGCAATGGATGAACAAACAAACAAATTATTTATGTTTTTAATAATGCATTTAAGAAATGGCATCAAGCAACTAAATCTCTTTAATTGCGCTAAAATATCTGCGTTTCTTTCAGAAAGTAAATATTTCATTAGCCCCTCCTCTTGCATGTTTTTTCCCTCTTGTAAAAGGTATCATAATTCTCTCTTGACCACACGTGCCCTCTCTGATGAGGACATAAGCCAGTAGCATTTTAAAAAGGAAGCACGCTGCCATTATTGATCTTGCTGAAATGTGAACAGCTAATCAAGAGTTGATGGTAATGTTTAATGTATATTACATCCATAAAGACAAGCGGAACAAGTGTACCCAGTCTGTATACATCGGAATATGACATGTGTTTGCCCCTACCCCCACCCAAAAAGGTTAGACAGTTCTGCATAAATCAATACTCTTCCCGTTGCAGAATTAAGAGTAAGCTTTCCGTGGAAAATGCCAAAATGTTAGTTTGGCAAACCCTCGGTTTTCGATGCATGTTTTGTTTTATACCCTGACCACTGGATTTAATAACTGTTTATATTAATGCTTTAATACATTTCAAAATTAATACAAAATGTGTATTTGCATCATTTATTTTGCGTAATGTCAAAACAGTGAAATTAACCCTTTAAGTCTCTACATGCACTGGTGTGTGTCCCAATCACAGCGTTTGTTTTGATTTCATTAGAATGGTACGACTCACCTGTTTAATTTTGATTTAAAATGTAATGTGTAGATTTTAATTTTTAATTTATTATTTTTGTTTTTAAACAAACATCACCAAAGTTATTACCCGTAAATTGAAAGGAAATTAAAATCTGAAGACCCCAAATTTTTGCCATCAGGTGGTGAAAAGAAGAGATAACCCTTGGAAGTACAAGACCTGTTATATGGCTTGTGTTTTTCTGGCACTAAAAGTGCTTGGAACAGTGTATAAGGTTTTAGAGAAGTTTGACTGTTTTTAATACATTTTTCACACTGTTTTGACCTTGTCTTTGCCTTTTGGGGGGATTTTACACTTTTGCTTTTAGTTATGAAACGCTCAAAATTTATTTTTGTAATTTGACACTTGCTGTAAAATGACAATTTATACTCAGAGTTGTTTGGATTTTTATACATCAAGCTTTCCCTAAAAATAATCCGTTTTACAGAAAAGTGTAAAGTAGCATAAAAAGGCCCTGGAGTTTAAGGGTTAAAATATTTTTTTAAGCATGCACTTACTATTTTTTTAGTTGCATTTTCATCCTATTTATTAAAATATACAACAGTATGAAAGCATGTTTAACATATGCATTTATTTATGTTTGCGCTCCAACCCTTTTAAACAAAGCAACATATTGTCAAACAGTATTAGTTTGACTTGAAGGTAAATAAATAAAGTGTTAAGGAATGAAATAATTTTCTCTTCTGTTCTTTCACCAAAGGCCATGTCAGTCACACTTCATTTTTACCACCTTATGTTTTAAGGCAAAAACGATAAACGTCCAGCAAGACTTCACACAAATCCTATTAAATCAGCGGGAGGGATTTGAAATGATATCAGAGTTTCAATTATATAGACTCAAGTGCTATTGATTGAGTGTAATTTATGACTTGCGTGCCATGATGGGCCTTGGAAGACAACACGTCCATTCCCGATGGATGCGTTTTATTAGTGCTGCTGCTGTGGACGGCTTGACAGGCAGAGTGGGCTAAATGCACAGAGGATGTGTCAGGTCGAGGTAATTTACCTCCTTTCAGCCTACATGAGAGCCCCATTAGATCATTACAGCAGCATGCATGAATCTGAACGATGGCTGTAAATGCACATATCTTTTCTATTTTCATGTCTCTCCGTCTCTTCTGTTAATGGTAGCTCCAGTTGGTCTGAAGGCCCCTGCATTACGTCCACTGAACATGACTGCAATGGAAGTTTCCTGGGAAGCCCCGGCTGAGGTCAACGGGCCTCCTCCAGTGTACCATGTGGAAAGGACGGATGTGTCACTTTCTGATGCTCAGGGTCCGGTTATAAGGGGAAGACGCTTCACAGGAACTAGTTACTTCAGATTCCCCAGCTCTACCTTACCCAATAATGCTGATTTCACAGGTATTGTGGTGTTCTATGGGAGTTGATGTTAAAAAAGCTTTATTTATTTAATTTAAAAATGTGTGTGTGTGTGTGTGTATGTATATATATATATATATATATATCATATATACATATATATATATATAGACATATAGACATATATACATATATATATATATATACATATAGACATATATACATATATATATA